>JAANBA010000048.1:0-200662 GCA_014621435.1 Neopestalotiopsis clavispora
GCGTTCAGGTTGTCTGGGTTGCGCGCCAGGAGGGCCACGGCTAGGTTGCCCTGGGACGGGTCCGCGAGGACGCGGGCGATGCCGGCGCCTGATGTTGGGCCTAGGAGAAAATGGAAAGAACATATGTCAGTCATGGTCCAGAAGAGAGACTTCTTATATATATATAATTTTTTTTGGTATAAGTGATAGGTTATAGAGTATAGAAGTCGTCACTTACCAGCTCCGATGAGAATAGCAAAACCTTTGGGCGCCATTGGAAAAGTACGGTTTACAGTCTTAACCAAGTAGTGAGCTATTTTACCATACAGAGTCGTTACTGAGGTGTACGAGTTGTGGATTTATTAGGAACTCTTAGATGGCTCAAAAGTTGTCGCTTTTCGTCGCCCGGACATTGCGGGGATATGTTATGCATTCGTACATATGACGTCTTTCAAGTAAAGTACTAGTTGGAGCTTGATACTCAAGTGAATAGCCCTGTCATACACATATCATAGTGGTACCTTGAATGTTGACGTACAAAGGTTTCGACAATTTTGATTCATACATGTAGTACTCAGGGGTGGCAAGCAGTATACTTCAGAATCTGGAGTAAAGATTTAATGGGAGTTTGTCATTCCTAGGAACCTGGTCTATGATCTTCTTTAAAACCCCCAATGATACATATCATTGGAGTGCTACTAGAATAATCGATTATACAGATCTCAACTTACCAAAAAAAGTCCTATCCGGAAGTAGATTGATTGCATGCCAGCCCTCGTGTCCTGGCATTTTGGCTTGCGATTTGGGTATCATTCATTAAAAATCCATTCAAAGCATCAAACTGCCACCTCTTACCAAGACTCACACCAAGTCCATTATGACGTGGCACCAACGACCCAGAGTTCGACACCGACAATGTCAAACTTTTCCCCTTCGTCACTCAGAGGGTCGTTTTCAAAGGTTCCACACTTGGCACTCTGACCACGATTGAAGCCGTCGTCTAGCCAAAGCCCGTACCGAGCATCGTGACCTTCTCCACCTCCAAGAGCCAGAAACGAGCGTTCTGAGCTGATGAAGTAGAACTGGTCCCGATCCCTTGACATCTCCCATGGATCTACAGGTCCCTCATCTGGCTTGCCTTGACGCACATCTGGGGGCACATAGGGAAAGTACTGGAACCGTATAGAGTGATCCTCCATCTGTGCGGCGTCCAGCTTATTGTTTGGTGGATTCAAAGGTTCTGGTGACAAGTGGTTGGAAGAGAATTCTGTCGAGGTGGGCGAATGGATAGTCGTGGATGTGCCAGTGAGCAGATCAGCACTTGGATCTGACGGCGGAGGTGGCAAGCTGACATGTACGGATGCTTTCCATAGAAAGCATTCTCCGTTTCCATAATAGCCTGATGCGATATGCGGAGCTTCTGTCAAGTAGGCACCAAATGTCTGCGCAGAACGTTGTGATTAGCTGAGTGTCAAAAAAAAAGTGAATAAAATCTACCACCGCTCTCCTGGCATAGTCAATGCAAAGTAAGCAGAGGCGGTAATCACTTACACCTCCGGCGCCGTCTCTCACCACCAGAATAAAGCCTACCCTCCGCCCTCGAAACTCGTCGCACAGTTTGTACAAAGTTGACAATGAGCTGCCATCTTGGTATAAGCTGTAGACCAGCTTCCACTCCTCGCAGATCCTCAAGCGCTCCGGGAAATTCATGCGTATCGCCTCGCCCACGCTCGTGCTCAGCAGCTGGGCCCCACGGTCCGTGTCCTGGCGGTAGCCGGTCAAGACCAACGGCTCATAGTCGGGCATGACAAATGGGCTGGCCGATCGAGAGGGCCGCGGTGGCGTAAAGGGCGTGCTGATGCCGTCGCCATAGCTCGACGGGTGGTCGGTTGGGAACGTACGGCTGCTATGCATGCTACCGGCGCCGGCGCTCAGCTGCGAATTGGTCCGCGAGGGTCCAAACCTCCGCCCGAACCAGCCTGAGATCATGGAGCTGATGCCATACTCTTCGTATTGTGGCTGTTGTTGGTCTTGCAGTTGCTGCTGCTGGACTTGAAAGGCGCTGCGCGGCGGGTTACCCGACGAGGTGGTGGATGTGCCGTTGGGGCTCGCGAAGGAGTCGAGTCCCGGAATGAGGACACCGGAATCGTGCGGCGAAGGAACCCGACTGCTCGCTCTGCTCATGATGTACGACTATGACAGGATGTCTGTCGCGTGATGCGAGGGGACAGTGGCAGGTAGGCGGGGGTATCTGCAGATCGGCCAGGCAGGCCAAGCTTGACTGGGTTGGTCTGGGGGAGGAAGTCTGAGCGAAGGACAGAGAATGAACGAGAGGCACCCAGTGCAATCGTGATTGGCAAAAGGTGAGAATGGTAATATTTCCACCGGGGTTGAGTAGGGATTTGATCAATGAAGAATCCGTCGGCCGACAACCAAATGGGCCAGTGTGTACATGAAGTAAGAGGACGACGACGTTTATCAGTGATCTGACAGTACAGTAGTGTACTCTGCTGGCAGCAACGGCGACTTGGCCTTGTTAAAGTGCTTGCTGATCCTTGGTGGAGTCACGGAATTATGACGAAGGACTTGCAGGGCACCCGCGTAGCGAGGGGTACAATGGTTGACCACGGGAATAAGCGTAGCTTGTCAGGTACACACCTTTTGACACCCTCTAACTAAAACCACGAATTAGGTTGCGATTGTAGCGCCAAGTATAAGTAGCGGCCGCTATCCGAACAAGGTCCCGGTACAGTACAGTTGCCTGACTGCTGGCTTCTTAAGGTTGTCTGCAGGGCTAATCAAGGCGTGTAATAAGGCAAGGTACCGGCAATCAAGGTCCAGGCCATTGGAGATTAGCTACGGAGAGGAAAAGAAATGCTCAAAAAGAGGACAACTTGCCTGATAAAAGTCTTGCTGGTTCTGCCTTTTGTAACTGTTTGCCTCTGATGCAGTCAATCTGCCTGTTGCTTGTGCCTTGGACCAGGTTTTAGATGCGAAGCCGGATGTGGTGAACAGCGGCGGACTTTGTGAATCATAGTCGGCGCTGACCATTGCATCGAATTAAGATTGCGGTTGGATATCTAGTGTATACAATTGAGTGAGTCTTGCGTCAATAAATGAATTGAATATTTACCACTCACTCCGGCTTTCGCGTAGAAATAATGTGAAGAGATATATACATAATGTAATACATGTTGGCTGTAATAGAGCGTAGCACGTTCACTAACCCACTAAAAGTGTTGTCGCAGTCGTTGAGAGCGCCAGACACTTGCACAAACAAAGACTAAACTCGCGACTTCCCCAGATCAAGGTGCTGTCAGAATGCGCCCCGGCTTCCCCCATACACTGACTTGCGGGCCGACTACACGATAACATAGTTTTGGCTTGCGTTGAGACTTGAAAGCTGCATATCAATTACCAAGATGCATTCTGTTCCGACCACGTCACCTCATCCGGCACAAAGGAGAAATAGCAGCAGGCAAGCGATCTTGCGATTCCCTAAACTCATCAGGACTTGAGTACATCCAGAGAACAAGGGCGACTTCTTCTCGAAGCGATTTTCACAAGCAACATGAATCAAAAGTACGATCCAGACTCTGGCCTCGTCTTCGTCGAGGGACAGTTCTCGGCCAGACGTGTCGGCCGCAGTCTCGCTTCCATGTCCCAGGATTGGCATCGTAGATCTATCCAAAGCGAGTCTTGCAAGAAACGCAAGAGGAGACGCAGCACGCCCTCACCCAGTCATGTTCCCGTCAGATCCTTGTTCGCCATGTGTCGGTCCAAGCTGTGGGACAATATCGGAATGATTGAAGAAGACGCCTTTGAGCACGTACCTACGCGTATTCTATGGGATATCTGGTTCCATGGCCAGGCTACCCGAAAGTGAGTAGAGATAGGGTTGGGACACGACAACTCGTTGGCTAGCCACTGATACGGTTCATAGGCCCGTCCCCTTTCATGCTTGGAAGGCGTTTGTCAAGTATCTGTCCCACAAAGACGCTCGTCCGGAAAGCAGCACAGTCCCTGTTTCGTTCTGGCGACAAGTCCAGCATATCAAGAAGCCCGTTGCCCCTTTGACAGCCTACCTTACGCCCATATCATCACCAAAGCTTGAATTTATCACCCATCTCACCCTGGCCGAAGGTGTTTCCTGCCCGGCGAGTCACCTCCTGTCCCTCGCGACCATGCAGAACCTTGGCGTCCTCGAAATCATTCAGCCTCGAGATCCCCAGCTGGCAACGACTTTCCCAAGAGTATCTGACAGTATCGTACGGGAATGGTCCTCAGGCGGGAGCAGCAGTCAGAAAACCATCCCCACCGTCACCATCGTGGCATTCCCGTCCTTGAGGGTCCTGAGAATATGGGGCGAGGACTTTGTTACGCACAAGTCCCTGCAGTACGTGACCAAGTTCCCCGCCCTAGCCATCTATGATGTGGCCGGCCACGAACACAACTGGCCGCGGCGAGGCTCATTACACCCAGATTGGTCACGTCATGCCGGTCTCTTCCACAAGATCCGGGACGAAAAGTTGCCCAAGAGCAATTTCGCGCCGGACACGACAAGATTGCCCTCCGATCCCGGTCTCGACAGGATACGCGGAGCTCCAGCGTACCAGAAAATGATCATTGAGAGGATAAAACAGCTCACCATGACGGCCTCGTTGAGTGAACATGATAAGAGGCATTACAGAAGTGACTCGCTAAGTCAGTTTGCCGACATGTACAAGACAGTGGCTATCTACCGGGGTACCATGTCAGATCCAGATTCTGACATCACCTTTATTCCTGCTCAAGGAGTGCCCAAGGAATTCGGGTTGATTGTAAAAGAGACGACTAAACATGATGTAAACCTCGCATCTATGACCAAGTACCCACGAGAGGAGACGGCGGTTCTGATGGGATTTGCGCTATACTCACAGCTCGGGAAATTATGGGCAGACCGTGAGCTACGTACTCGGAAATCCGATCGAGTACGAGTAGAACAACTGGCCACGCTTGCTGGCCAGCTTGTCCTGTCTTCTCTGCCCTATGCACAGGTCCGCCTGGGCCGCGATTCTTATATCAAAGGTTACGACCTTGACCGCAGAGATAGGTAAGCAAGTGTCGTTTCCCCATCTGGGCTCGGGTGGGCTGCAGACATTTCATGACTGGTGATAGCTACTAATGTCTACATTTCCTAGTGAACATTTTACTTTTTTTTCGCCGGAATCCTTGGGAGAAACGGCAGCAACAGCCCGCAACAGAAACATCTGTTAAGAGTCACGATAAGTCACCAACCATGCGGGACCGTTCAAAAGACTATGATCATGATCAACTGTGGATTGATGTCGCTGGGAAACGTGATTTGGTTTGAGGCACCTTTCAATCGAATCGACGAGGAGCGCAAATAGTGCACTGGAGAGTTCGGAGGGACACCAGTTACATCATCGCCATCAGAAGCTAGGAGGCATAGGAGGCAATGAAGGGCGTGAGATAGCATGCACAAATCCTCGACGCATTCTGTGACATGAACGGACCCTCGTGTCGAGGCACCACAAACGTCGACGAACAAGAAGTCGAGGATAAGAAAAGAGCAGAGACAAAACATCATTGTCATTTTTCTCTTTCGGAAGGTTGCAGCACCCAGCGTGTAACGGGGGACCGGGTATCCGATCCGTTTACCTGTCTAATCACGTTATTCCGCATTCCATGGGTGTTGAAGCGCGGGACCATGTTGCGCCATCGCCATGGGAATGACGAAATCGTCCCTCCGCGCGCTCGGGTTGGATGACGGCCCTCGGTGGTGGACCCCGGAGTATCGGGGGAGGCCCGCCTTGGAGAGGGAGAGGGGAAAGGTCAATACTTGCCTGCTTCGATGCTATATCAGACCAGACCAGTCGGGGTTTTGATTTGGGGACCCCGTCGTCTCGGAGACTATACAAATGCTGGGTATAAAGCGGACGTGTCTTGGAGTCAGTTTGAAATCAAAGACATCGCGTTTCTCCAACTGATCAAATCTGTTAGACTTCTTCTATTGCGGATTACACTCTACCTACTCCAGTGCAACCATTGATATAATTACTTTTCAACCTGTTTTGAATTTCCCTGATACAACTGATCTCGCAAATCTAAACATCAGCCTTGGACAAGATGCCTCACGCCGAGAGCCAACTATATCAATATGCACACGTCCCCGAGACAAAGGAGAACCTAGAATGGGCAGACCGTAAGTTAATTCTGCTTTGTATCTATATATGATTTCAATTACAAGTTGAACTAACTGAGAAATAAAATCAAGTCCCCAATATTGATCTCTCCAAATACGGCACCGAAGAGGGCAACGCCGAGCTGGCGCAGATCCTCATCGAGGCCATCCGCACCAAGGGCTTCTTTTACGTGACCAACTTTGGCATCTCCCAGGACGCTGTCGACCGGCAGTTTGCGCTGGGCCAGCGCTTCTACGAGCTGCCGCTCGAAGAGAAGCTCAAGTACGTGCCCGACCTGGACTCAGGTGATTACAATGGCTACCGGCCCGCCGGCCGCCGCGTGCTGAGCGGTGGCGTGGTGGACAAGACCGAGGTCTGGAATATGGCGAGTAAGTTCTTGCAATTATTATTTATTCCTTTGGTACCTCCACCATTGATCCAGAGACGTTGCTAATTCTTTAAATTGTAGCCAGGGATGGACACATAACCCAGCCAGTTCCCCAATTGTTAAAGGACAATTTGGAAGAGATTGAAGGTTTCGCCAAGGTAGACTTGAACCAGGCTCACTTTTTGAGTATACAGGGAGCGACTAACATGCACAAAACACATCTAGAACCTCCACGACAAGGTGCTCGACCCGCTCAACCACCTCATTGCCCTGGCCCTGGAGCTGCCGCCCGACTTCTTCACCAAGGTGCACCGGTGGGAGGAGCACGACGAGTCTCACCTGCGCTACATGAAGTACTCCAAATTCTCGCCCCAAGAGATTGAGCAGCTCTCTGACGGGCTTTGGTCGAGGGGACACACGGATCTCGGGACCATTACTTTGTTGTTCCGGCAACCGGTTGTAAGTGCGATGAATCTGCGGCACTCTCTTGTCTTACATAGTCTGTATCCTGCAATTCCGTTTCCTGGCCCCCATATTTTGGCTTGGGAAGCACTTCGCCCATCTACTACCTACAGCTCGAGCACTTTGCACAGATTTCTGGCACGGTTAAGAAAGGATAAAGAAGCTAACACTTTTCGAACCCACCAGGCTGCACTTCAAATCCGCGACCACGAGACAGGCGACTGGAAGTGGGCCAAGCCCCTTGACGGGAGTATCACCGTCAACACCTGCGACGCCCTCAGCTTCCTGACGGGCGGCTACATCAAGTCGACAGTACACCGGGTAGGTCCTTTCCCTTTGCCCTATTCGATCTAGGTCTTGTTGTGTATTTTTCGATACAAGCAAAAGTATGCCATCTGACTCACCGGAAATATAGGTATCCGTGCCGCCCAAGGACCAGCGACACGTTGACCGTCTAGGCCTGCTCTACTTTGCTCGACCCCAAAATGACCTCTCCCTCAAGACGATTGACTCGCCTGTGCTGAAAAAGGCCGGATTCACTCAGAATGAATTTGAACAGGGAGGACACCGTGTCCCGAACATGGGAGGTAAGTCGTTTGCTGTCATTCAGGTGTCTTGCCCGCCCGAGTAAGAGGCAGTGGGCGTATGAATTGAAGGAAAAAGGGAGTCCTGACTGACATTTTTTATCAATACAGAATTCACCACCCTCAAGCAGCAGTGGCAGCAGAAGAAGGGCACGAGTTACGAGTCTAGTGAAGGCAAAGAGATCTTGCCCGGTTTCAACGGCCAGTATTTCAAGTAGTATGTGTGTTGATGGGGGATGGGTAGTTATTGACAAATGCATTACATTTAATATGCTATTGGCTCGTGTAGCCTGAATTATTACTACTTGACTTTCCTGGAATCTTACATCTTCATCCTCCAACCGCACTGCAATTTCCTCTGCCGCGACACGCGCGCCAGGAAGATGAGCGCCATGCCCACCAGGATGCTCACGCCCGTAAAGACCTGGGCGCCGACGTAGCCGCCGCCCTCGGCGGTGATGATGGCGCCGGCGATGGGGTTGCCGGTGAGCACGGCGAAGCTGACAATGGTGAAAGTCATGCCCATGCGCGTCCCGCGCTTGCGCAGGTCCGTGGTCAGGCTCGACAGGCCCGCGGGGAACAGGGACTGGATGCCGCCCGCGGCGACGCCGTAGAAGACGGTCCAGGCGTAGAGCTGCCCCGGGGTGTGCACGGCGATCCAGGACAGGAGGGCGATGCCCGTGACGAGGCAGGTGGGGATCATGATGTTGAGAGGCCCCACAGTGTCGGCAAAGTGGTTGGGCAGCAGGCGGCCGATGAGGCCGATGCCGTTCATGAGCAGGAGGAGGTTGAGCGAGTCCGTGTACGACAGGGTCGGGTGGATGGCGGTGCGGCTAAAGGAGGCGATGTAGTAGAAGCCAAAGTAGACGGCCCAAAAGTTCTGTGGAAATTGAAAGGCTTCTGGTCAGTATGTGAAAATCGCCCCGAAGTAACTCGACAAACTTACAAAGAACATGCCGAGGGCGAAACAGACGTATTCGGGCTCCTTGAAAGCGCCCCACTCGACGATGCTGCCGGTTCTTCGCGGCGGGAGGCGGGACTTCATGAAGCAGTTTGTGATGACGAGGGTGCCGACCTGGACGAAGCCAATGGCGCGAATGGTCCAGCCGAAACCGATCGAGGGCAGCAGCTGGCGGGCCATGGCGGGGAAGACGAGGCCGCCCGTGACGGAGCCGGCGGCCGTGATGCCAATGGCGAGGGAGCGCTTCTTCTCGAAGTAGGTTGAGACCACGGAGATGGCCGGGCAGAAGAGGCAGCCGTTGCCCAGGCCCATGCAGATGCCCTGGCTGAGGATAAAGTGCCAGTACTGCGTGCCGACCGACGTGGTGAAGATGCCCAGGGCGATCAGGACGGTGCCCAGGAGCAGGATCGGCCGAAAGAAGCCGGCGTCGGTGATTCTGCCGGTAAAGGTTCCGGCGAAAAAGGTTAGGAAGATTTGTATCGAGCCGATCCATGATATGTCTGACGGAGGACGTCCGAGGAGGGTGGTGTAGTAGGACTGGAACACGCCAAAGCTATTGATGAAGCCCCATGTATTTGCAATCACAAAATGACCACATATTGCTATGATGTTGTATTAGCATTGGAACAATATTTTCTTCGATTCCTCTGTCACTCGGGAAAGCATACCGCACATCCACGCAGCCCAACCACCGTCTGGCGGCGGCCCCGGATTCCAACTTGCATTTGTAGATATTCTGCTGAGCACTCTGGCAATTGTGCCGCCGACACCTTCAGCGTCCGTGTTGAGGATATCTGGTTCTGGTTCTACAGCCCAATCCTCATCGTCTGCGTCGGACACGGCATCGTGTTCCTTTGAATGTTTGATTCCACCGACGTCAGAGCGATCATTATTGGCGGCTTGTATTTGATCATCCTGCTTTTCAATATCCCGTGGCAAGTGATCTTGCACCGAATTGGATGACGATGAGGACATGGTCATGATTTCGTGGTAGTCTTTCCCTTGGCGCAAAGAGTCGGATAAGGGTATAGCCGATCTTTTGCGGTCAGTTCTGGGGCGAAAAGCAAGCAGCCCCTAGATTCACAGAAATCTTGTCCAATATGTGTAGAGTGTCTGGTCTCTTTTTGTTGTTGGTGAGATTCAAGAACTATATACAAAGGTCACACCTCGTTCAAGACAATACACAGCAGCGGGTCAAGAGGATGAAGAGCAAATGGCAAAATAGAATAAAAATTACAAAAACCGGCGGCTCCACTGGATGGTCATAGTGGTCTACTATGACTTATCCTTGCCCCGGATATTCCTCCGCATCGGAGAGAATCCACCTTGTCCCTGACACATTCTGCACTGTAAAGTTGGTTGATTCACGGGGGTGGATACGAGTAGCCAGACTAAGAGCACCATTTGAGCGGGGTTGCGACTCCGAATAGGAAGACATCCGCCGTCGGTTCTACGGTTCCTAGCAGAAAAAATACTTGCTAGAGTGCAATGACTGCAATGACTGTCGGCCGTACCTCGAAGGGCGTCCAAGGGCGTGCCAGACTATCCATACATTGCATACCTAATTACTCATCCAACTGGAGCTAGATTTGATATTCGTAGCAACTATTCCCCGGTTGCCAGCGTAGTCTAGGTAATAGTTACCTACCTTGTCCAACCAGGCTTGTTTCTATCCGACCAACCACATTGCAAGCTGCTCACTAGACTTTGAGTATTTGCTTACCTTGGTAATCTTATCTCAATGGAACAAATGTTCAATACATTGTCTTATTTCCGGACTGGCCAATAATTGTTTATCATCACGACGAGGCATGTTTGGTCTGTTTGTCTGGTAGTAAGCGAGGTATGAAGTTCGTCTCGGTGCGCAATACTAGGTAGGTTGCGGGTACTTAACCGCTCAGCCGAGTTCCCGCTCGGTAGAGAACCAGCAGCAATCAAACCTGCAAAGTCAATTGAGCGCCTCCCCGGATGGATGCATGCTATGCTTGGAAGCTTATTTCCGGCCTCTACCCGAAGTGCAAAGCGTCATGAACAATGCAAGTTTCGCGCTCAAAACGCTCCGCCTTCTGCATCCATCACTGCGGCCATCTGCCATGTGAGCAGTTCAACCGTCCAACTAACGCCAATGACGAGCAGCACAGACCCCCCGTCTAATGTCCATGCATCCCAACTCCAGCTTCTCTTATCTCCGTAATCGCATTGCAGCAACCAAGTACGTACGTTTTGGGAGGAACCGCCACACATACACGTGAAGCAAGCAAATAAGCTGTTTTCGACTAGGTGCATACTGGGCAACAGGTAAACACCAAACATGTGAAGCGTCGTCGCAAATATCACCTTCACTCTCAACTTCAATGTCAAGTCGGAATTAGTGGGACAGACATGGTACGACTATAGTGTCCTTGGCCTATATCGAAATCCAATAGCCTCTGCAGGCTTGACTACAACCGTGAGGCATTGGTATATACATTGGAATTCGTCATGATCAAAGCGTCTCAAGCCAAGCATTGCTCAATTGCACAGGACAAGGCGAGGCACTGGCAATTGTATCAACGTGAAGAGTCTTGATATTGAACTACACTGGACTCGGATCTAGTATTACGATAACGAAAGACTTCATCAAATGCCAAAATCTACACTCATGTTCCGCCAACTTCCTCTCCGTTCCCATTACACTCCCAGCGCAACATTGTGCGAATTAGAACCATGATATGGTGAGCAAAATCGCACCGCGATCAAATCGAACCAAAAAGTATTTCCGTCAATCTACACATAGAAGGAAGAGGGTGTTTATGCGACCCAACGCTTGCCAGAAGACTTGGTCAAAACAGTGTCGCGCATCTGGGCACGACAGTTGGCCTTTTCGCAAGTGTTGTCGGACCAGCCGAGCTCGAGGTCATCTGCCCACCATGTTCGCTCCTCATTGTCAACCTTGACGTCGACGAGCACCGATGAAAGACCCTTGAAGTTGTCGACAGAGACATGCTGTAACTTGCAGTCCTTGGTTTGCCGACATGCAGGGATGTGAACAGTCTGTGAGAGTGCCTCCACTTCCTTCTGAGACTCGCTGTCAAAGGTCATGCCAGTAAAGGTGAAGTCACAGTCTGACTCTTCTGAGTCGCAGCCGACTTTTGCGCCAAAGAAGTCAAATGAGAAACAGTCATTGGCATGGCTGGGATCGTTGCCGAAACGTGCAGAACTGTCAGCTGGGGTAAACTGAAGCATGGTGTTTCCAGATGAGGGCTGGAAGCGACCCTCAGAAGATGCAGTCTGAAACTCAGATGCGAACCAGAATCGGTGGTACGGGCTGAGTACAGAAACCGGGCCAGCAGCTCCAGACCGGGCAGCGAGAGACGAAAGATCATCCATCTGCAAGAGTTAGCAGAGCGCAATCAGGTACACATTGGAGATTGACCAACCTTGAGGGTGAAGTTGCCCTTGTCAGCAACATTGCCGCAGGCTTCTGCCTTTTGGCTGCCACCCCATTGATAACCACCAGGCTGAGAAGCAGGAACGACTGGAATATCCGGATTAGTCTGACGTCGAACAGGAGCAGGTGTTGTTGACCCGAGATCAATGGTTGACGTTGGCCTCAAGGTAGCACACCATGTGATCATGGAGCTGGCAATCAGAGTAGAGGTCAAGGAAGGACAGTCGGGAGGGATCGTGGTA
The DNA here is from genome assembly GCA_014621435.1 of Neopestalotiopsis clavispora. Taxonomy (NCBI): domain Eukaryota; kingdom Fungi; phylum Ascomycota; class Sordariomycetes; order Amphisphaeriales; family Sporocadaceae; genus Neopestalotiopsis; species Neopestalotiopsis clavispora. The sequence continues at coordinate 12,232 of JAANBA010000048.1, forward strand.
GGCAGCGGTTCCACAGTTGAAGTCGATGGCACGACTGACGGCACACCACCAGTGCTGGAGACCGTCATTGACATGGTGGCATTCCAACCACTCGTCGGGACTGTGAACTGTGGAACGCGGGTCGACGAGGTATTCACGGGTGTAGGGCCAGATGTTTGAGTAGCAGAGGAGGAAGTTGTGCAAGGCGTTGACTCACCAGATGGATTGGGTCCTCCTGTCACAGGAACAGGAACGCCAGATGGCTCTGCGCCTGAAGGGTTGGATCCGGGGACAGTGATTGTCGGAGAAGATTCACCAGCGGGGTTCGAACCACCATTGGGATTGGGCCCTGCGGTGACAGTTACAGGTGGAAGGACTCCAGTGGGTTGCTGGGCGTTAGTCTGAGAAGGGAAAATCGTGACCACTGAGCCTTCATCAGGGCAAGGCGTAGATTGACTACCTGGGTTGCCAGATCCATTGCCGGGACCGCCAACTCCACTGCCTGGGCTGCCTGCACCGTTACCAGGGCTGCCTGCACCGTTACCAGGGCTGCCTGCACCGTTGCCAGGTCTGCCTGATCCGTCACCGGGATTGCCACCTCCGTTGCTGGGTTGAGGACCAGTTCCGGGAGCAACTGTCACGACAGGAGTGTAAGGGGCGGAGGCAAGGACAGTTCGGGTCGAAGGGAGAATAGATGCTTGAGTGATGGTGATAAGCGGCGATGAGATTCCTTGGCCACCTGGACCGTTTGGACCAGAACCTGAGCCGTTGGGACCAGAGCCATTGGTACCAGAACCATTGGGACCAGAACCTGAACCGTTTGGACCAGAACCAGAGCCGTTGGGGCCTGAGCCAGAAGGACCCGAGCCATATCCACTGGGGCCTGAACCAGAGCCATTGGGACCAATCCCAGATCCAGAGCCATTCGGACCAGTACCAGAACCAGAACTGTTTGGATCCGAGCCGGAAGGACCCGAGCCAGCACCAGAGGGGCCAGAGCCAGCGCCAGAGGGACCCGAGCCAGAGCCAGAGCCAGAGCCAGAGGGACCCGAGCCAGAGCCAGAGCCAGAGGGACCTGAGCTGCCTGCAGGAGAGCTACCACCATAGCTTCCAGGAAGGCTGCCACTTCCACCCGCAGGAATAGTGACTGTGCTGGGGCCCGATGGGCCGGACTGACCTCCTTGACCGCCAGGGCTCCCAGCACCAGGAACAGTGACGGGGACAGGAACTCCTGAAGCAGTAGGCTCAGCTCCAGCGGGAGGCACAGTAATGGTGATGGGACCTGTTGAACCATTGGGGCCGCTGCCATTGGGACCCGAGCCGGCGCCATTGGGATTGCCTGAACCGCCAGGACCATTAGGATCATTGGGATTCCCCGAGCTACCAGGTCCATTCGGACCATTGGGACCTGAGCCGGCGCCACCGGGGCCGCTGGGACCGTTGGGATTGCCAGAGCCTCCAGGGCCATTGGGACCGCTGCTGCCAGGACCGCTGCTGCCAGGACCGCTGCTGCCAGGACCGCTGCTGCCAGGACCACTGCTGCCAGGACCACTGCTGCCAGGACCCGAGCCAACGCCAGAGCCATAGCCACCAGGGAGAGTTGGCTCAGACGAGGGAAGAGTGACTCCGGAAATACCTTGACCACCTGGGCCAATTGGAACGCCTGTGGTCGGATTGCTTGGGACAGTGATGGTGATGGGAGCGGAGGCACCTCCGTTAGGACCGTTGGGGCCATTTGGGCCATTTGGACCATTGCCCGAACCGCTAGGAAGACCGCTGCCACTGGGAACACTGGGAACCGTGATGGTGAAAGGACCTGAGCTGCTGCCACCTGGGCCATTGGGACCATTGGGGTTGCCCAGACCACCAGGACCGTTGGGACCATTGGGATCATTGGGGTTGCCAGAACCACCAGGGCCATTGGGACCGTTGGGATTGCCAGAGCTGCCAGGGCCGTTAGGACCATTGGGATTCCCTGAGCTACCTGGGCTGCCGCCATAGCCGCCAGAAGGAGATGGGCCATTCATGGCGCCAGTAGAACTCTGTCCTGTAGCAGGAATGCCGGGGATGACGGTGGGAAGTTGACCTCCCTGAGCACCAGGGCCACCAAGAGTGTTGGGAATAGTGACAGTGAGTGCACTGGGGACTGTCATGGTGGATGTGCTGAAACCAGGATCATAAGGGCTGCTGCCAGAACCTCCATAGCCACCGAAAGGCGAGCTTAGGCTGGGCGATCCTCCCGGACTACCGTTGCTGCCAGGGTTGCTGAGTCCAGATGAAGAAGCAGGAACAGTGACGGTAACAGTGACTGGGACAGAGCTCAAACCTTGGCCACCAGGAGCGTTGGATGGACCATTACCTGCTCCGTTGCCACCAGGAATAGTGACGGTAGCAGTGTCAGTCTCGCATGGGGTGCTGGAGCTCGGGACACCTTGGCTACCAGGGTTACCGATTGTGGGATTGCTGCCAGAGCCATTGCTGCCAGGGTCCGAGCCAGTACCACTGCCGGGGTTGCTACCAGAGCCGTTGCCGCCTGGGTTTGGACCATTGCCGTTGCTGGGGTTGCTGTCAGAGCCGTTGCCGCCTGGGTTGGGCCCTGAACCGGAACCGTTGTCAGGTCCGCCATTGCCCGAACCGTAGCTGCCGGGATCATTGGGGTTGCTTCCAGAGCCAGAGCTACCAGGAACGCCGCCTTGGGGAGTGGTTACAGTGACAGTGACAGTTGGAAGACCTTGACCACCGGGGTTGCCGGCACCTGGTTGATTGGCAGGCTGAGTGACAGTTGGAGCAGGCTGACCAGCAACGGAGCCACCAGGAGAAGTGGATGGGACACCGTGAGGACTAGTAGCACCGTTGCCACCATTGTTGGACACAAGCGGAGTGATGATGGTGTATGTAATCATGGAGCCAACAGTCTGACCGCCAAGAGGGGGAAGGGACATGGTGACATAGTCTGTGGTGAGTTGGGCAGCGGTCGCAGAATGACCAGATCCGGGACTGCCAGCACCATTGGGACCGGCGCCAGAATCAGTCGAGCAGGGAATGGAGACAGTGTTGGACGGAGATGAACCAGCGCCAAAAGGAGATGGAGGGTATGGTCCGGTGTGAGGAAGTGAGCCGCCGAAAGGACCGTTGGGATCATATGGCAGATTTGAACCGTTGGGCCCAGCAGGAGAAGTGACTGTGACAGTAGCGAGTGCAGGAGGAGTAACAGTGACGAAGACCGTACTGGGTGGGACAATGGGACACGTGAGAACAACAGGAGAAACCGTCAAGGGAGAACCATTGCCAGGACCATTGGGAGTACCATTGCCAGGACCATTGGGAGTACCATTACCAGGACCATTGGGAGAACCATTACCAGGACCATTGGGGGAACCGTTACCAGGACCATTGGGGGAACCGTTACCAGGACCACTGCCAGCAGGGCTGCTGCCAGGAGAAGATGATCCGCCATCACCAGGCTGACCTTGGCTAGAGGCTCCGGGATTACCATAAGACTGTGCTGATGCTCCAGAGAGCAGAGCAGCAAGTGCGAAGCCGCCAAAGGCGCCTGAACGCATGACTGCGAGCACGAGAGTGAAGGACGAGAGAGATTGACAATGTCCAGGTGTGACGCAGTATGAAGGCAGAAGCAGGTTTTCTACTGGTGAGGAATGACAGAAACGAAGATGACTGAAGAGAGTGTGAGGTGAAAGGAGTGAAGGTTGAAGTTGGAAGTGTGAGATGGAAGAAAAGGAGAAGAGAAGAAAAGGGGGATGGGATGGGAATTATATTTCGGTCAAATGGGCAGAACTGGCATCCTCACGCCTGCCTCAACTGAACGTGCCTTCCTCTGCTTCTTGCCGGTGTTTCTGCAACTATGGACTGTGTTGGGGAGACACGGGTGGGTAGGTCATTAACGCACCTTCCCCGACTACATTTCGTTACGTCACTGGCTGCAAATATTCCAAAGTGGCTGAGAAATTTGGCAGAAGGCATCGACCTCAGGAAGTTCTGAAATCCTCCCAAGAGGAAAGACAGAAGTTGGCCAGGTGACAAACACTGGAAAGAACATGCGCGGATAACAGATGGCTCTTTCACTTTGAGGCCGCTGCTGCCTCAAATTCAGTCTTGGACCTTGGACAATGATGTTATGGCTGCGCCAAGAGGACTAGAAATGGAACTTGCTGTGTGAGAAATTAGAAGTCGCGGTCTCACACTCGTGGGTATCTGTTCCGCATGTTGAACGATAGGGTGGTAGGAATTTGTGGCTCTTCTGTATCTCAGTGTCAAGACCAATAGAAAAGAAGTTAGGCTTGTTGTAAAAGAGCATGGAATGCACCACATCAAATGCCAATATGGAAATTTTATGAACGTGTGACAAAGTTCGATTCAACTGCAAGCAAGTTTGGCAATGTTGTGTATATACAGTGCATTCGGGCAATAACAGCAGTACCTCTATCATGCACTTCTCCAAGAACCAATCAAAACCTACGAAGAGAACTTGGATAATATCAACGATTGAAGCAACTGCTGAAGTTGAGATTGAGTCATTCTACATAACAATCTCCGGAAAGTGGTTCGCATTTGAGCCTGGAGGATGTCATCCGCTATGCCAACATCTAAACATTGGGGGAGGTGCTCGAGCTCAATACAGACGGTAGGCACTCTCCAAAGTGCTGTTGCCCAGTGATGAATCACACCTACGCAGCATCGCCAATGGGTGAGCCCCAACAGTTCGCAGTAAAGAGAAGTTCAGAAGGCGCCACTAGGCAACCGGTATCTGATCAGCCCAGAAAGACAATTAGTACGTCATATTATTTGGGTGATGCGTGTACATCTTCGCGTTCATCTCGGGCAAGAAGTTGGGTTGAGGAGGTATTCGACATTCTATTCAAAGCTCCTGCTCTATTCAGTGTACACAGCCAGAGTTGAGCGTGGCCGTAGATACGAATTTCCAGTCAGGTCGTGATGCCTATTCGATATGTGTGACCTGAAGAGTAAATCGTGTATGCTTCGATAGGTTGAATACATCTATTTGATCTCTACCGTTGTTGACTGTCTTACGAGAATCCTGCGTCCTGCTTGTCTATTCTCTTTGCTTTGAAAGGCAAGAGAGCAATACGTTGGAGATGACCCCCGAACACACTTGACACATCCACTGTAAGAAGAACTTGCACTAATATCGGTTTCCATTTTTGGTGTTGTGTGTGATGCCCTAACTAGATTGCATTGAGGTCAAATTGGACACGAGAATAAACATCTGCCGGTTCGAAATCGTCACGGCAGAAGATCATGTCGGTAGGCTCACGGAAGAGAGTACAACGACAGGTGTGTGCCGTAGTTTCCAAGAACATTTCACTATGAGAGAAGACGACGACATCGTCCAGGAAGTGTGCCATCTGTAGTCAAGCACGGGACTGGCTTTCCTTTTATTGGATTTTCACTGTCGTACCCGCAGCTAACTATATCAGAACGGCTTCAGATCACACTTACGGCGATACGATCAGAGCTTGACATGAATGCGACCATATATGTGAGAAAAGCAGCCAGATTGCCAGGACCCAACAGAAATAGGTATGACGAAGTCATCGCGACAATCCAGAGGTAGTTTCTAGACACATCTGTATATGAACGGAAGGGTATAAGGCATCTTCAGTTCTTACCAGGTACCTAATAACGTCCCGAAAAACATGAATTCGATTTGGATAGATGCAGACCTCAGAAATGCGAGTACTTTAAGCCAATGCCGGGAGCTACGTCTGGCTAAGATATCTTGATCTAGAGAAATGGTATTGCAAGAACATGAGGAAACACAGTGTCTAGTGAAGAACCTGTCTACCTAAGGTATCTCTAATTTAGCACTTTACACAGGCTCGTCCGTGTACGGAGGAGGTGGGGCGTCAGGGTCATCTATCTCTGCCGGTGCGCTGGCATTCTCTCTCTCAGGCTCTTGAGCTGGTGGGTGCATCTTGTGCTCCAATTTCGCAGCCCAGAGAGCCGAGCCCGTGGTGGAGGTCAGTAGGAAGAAGAACGACAAGATTGGCACCAGCTCCAACAGCATCGCTACGACTCCAAACCACATGTAGTCCCATCTTCTCCTACTGATCTCCTGCTTGCGCTCCTTCTTGCTTAGTCCGTGTAGTTCGAACCAGCGGAAATGCGCAAACGTGCCAAGTCTAGCACCAGTAATCAAGATGAAGAATGGAGCTCCCACGTAAGGAATGAGGTTCAGAGGAAGCCAGAAAATGAGTTCGACGATTTGGATGAGGCTCCAGGGTTGGTAGGCAGCGTCGGTCGTCGGCTTGCCGAGCATCTTGACGGAGTTTGGAGCATCGGGGAACAGGATTCGGTGAGGTCTGATCAGATCGACTAGACCTTTGTCGATGAGGGTGGCCTACAACACCATTAGCTTACTGTTGCTCCTCTTTCGACTGGGGAACACCGAGAGGAGAGTCCTTACATCAAATACATCGACACGACATTCGTCCACGAAGAAGCCCTCGAACAGTCCTTGTATGATCACCAGTCCTTCGCCCAATGTCAGGAACACGGCGTTGACCCAAGCTCCCCAACCGTGGAAGATGGCGAGAAAAGCATATTGCGGGAGAAAGGCGAAAGTGAAGAGGATCGTGTAGACGAGGACCGAGATGAGCGAAAGCGGTAGGAGTCGGCCCAAGAAGAGCGGATAGTAGGCTGGATGCGCCAGGAAATAGTATATGCCCTTCAGAGGGTAGAAACCGGCGGTCAGAGCTCTCGAAATATATCCAGCGGGCCGTTCCAGAGGCCGGATGGCTTGTCGCAGATGAGCGCGAGCGTCGGGTGACGGCATGGCGAGGGGACTGGCCTATGCAGCAAAAATGAAATCTCGAAAGTGTTAATTTGGGAGAAGTGGTTTATAGGAAAGAGAAATAATATTGAAGGTGAAGCTCGGTACGCGCATGACGCCAGCACAGTCCGCCAGTAAAAAAATGCCCCGCCTAGGAGGGCACAAACACTGTTGCCGCACCGTCCCACCTAAATCGATGCCTGTTCCGCGCCAAGCCACCACCCATCGGCAACGCGCCCACGTGGTGCCATACATATTTCGACTGGATTCATTCCACACGCTTGCTGCTGATGTTTACATTGAGACATATGATTTGAATTAAGAATAGTAGGATTTCTGGTCGATCACGCCTTGACCCTTGAGTATTTGCAATCTCGAATTGGCAATTTAGATAGCAACATATGGTAAATAGCAATGAATGAAGGTATGCGATTCGGAGATATTGCAGATTCAGTATACCCTGGAGGGTTCAGCACCTGCAGGCTGCGAAAGACTCGCAAAGTGTTGCATATCTAGAACACGCGTCACACAGAAGCCAACATTGACTGTCGTTCAGAACGACTGGATTTGGTGTCTGTCAGTGTTTCTTGCTTCCTATGCACCAATAGTATTCTTGAGAAAGTGAGGAGCACGGCGCGCTCCCTGATGTCTTTTATAGTATCCAATGAAAATTGCATGTGAGCGAGGACAAGAAGACGGCAACTTTATATGATCAACCGCAACAACACGGAGTACAGGCTGCAAGAGCTCCAGGACTTGTTCTTCGCGGCTGCATCTGCTGCAATCAGACATGCAAGAGCAAAATGCCAATTCATGCGGGGAAAAAGCGATGCGCATGTATTACTCAGCACCCGCTGTATGCGCTGCAATGGAACATGAAGACTCGAGGGTGAAAGAGCCGCAGCAAATAGGAGATTTTCGGGGATGCAATTGACTTTCGGGAGGGGTTCGAGAGGCAGTGCGCCTCGTCACTCTGGCTCAACATCAAAATGTCCCCTCTGAATTGACAGCTCCCGGATCCGACGTTTTGACCCAATATCGGAACTTAGGTGCCTGGATACCCAAAGTAAAGTTGCATTAGCTCCAGCATCCAACCGGCACTATTCACAAGCCTTGATCCTGGACGATAGACTGTAAACGTAGTCGACACGATCGTTCTGGAAAATATCCCCATCGATGTCGGACGAGGAAACCACATCCTATCAGGGGCAGTCTCGCCGAGTTGTTCCTCCATCATGAGTGCAATCTCCTCAACGGCCTGCCGGCGTTGCCGGGCTCAAAAGGTACGAAAGCTGAAGTCAGCGCCACCCACCAGACCACAGGTATTCTAGAGTATACCAGCTCAAGCAGCGTTGCAGCTACGATGCTCGCGGGAGATGCCGGAGTGTGCGCGCTGTTGCCGGCTTGGCAGTCACTGTTCATATCCGGTCCCTCCTGACCGGAAGCACCTCGCCTCCATCAGGTCATCGGCGCGAGGACGACGGCCATCGCATGAAGCGAACCACCACCAGCCCACACCATGGCGTCCTCTCCAACATGCAGAGACTACCACAGACCCTGCAGGGGTGAATAATGCAGACGACCAAGACTTCATACTGCACGACAAAAGTGCACAGAAAGTGCTCATCGAGTTATTCTTTTCTTGTAACTTCAATGCGACCCTGATTTTCCATCAACCCTCTTTCATGCGTCGATGGAGGGAAAATAACCTACCGCAGACGTTGCTGCTGCCGGTCTGCGCCATGGCGACCAAGTACGAATACACTGTGCCATTGGATGATCCAAGTCACCACTAACTTGTTCGCAGTTTTGCAACGTCCGCTTCATTCAAAAAGCATCCAGACATATCCGTTCTTGGCCCATTTGGAAACAAACTGGAAGAGGTTGGCAAGCAATGGGCGCTTCGGGCTGGAGGTCAGGTCTTACAAGATATGGAACAACCAACTCTCGATAGTGTCCAAGCTTGTCAAGTGTTGGCAATATACTGGTTTGCTTACAGTGATCACCGTCGAAACAATACATTTTCTGGTAAGTGGTACCGCGAAATCTTGTTAGCGCCCTGAGGGTTGATCCTGATATTTCCTAGCTATTGCATACAGAGCAATCCGTACCATGGCTACCGATGAAACAGAAGAAGACATACCCGATGTCGAGCAGTCACCAGGGCAGCTGATACTGCATGAAAACATTCGCCGCTGTTTCTGGACATCCTGGATGGCAAATTGTGTAGATTCGGATCACTACGTCGTCGGCTCCTCAATTGATCCAGTGGTGCTTGATCTTCCCCTACCGATTTCCGAAGAAGCGTATCGGAACGGCGAGGCAGAATACCAGGGAAACCTTGCGCAGTTTGTCAAAAACCGAGGAGCAAGAGAGACAACTGGCTGCTCCACAACCATATCTGTCAAAGCCGAGTTGATGAAAATGGTGCTTACTTGGTAAGTATCAAGAGCTGGTTGTCTGAGTACATTAGTGCAAACAGTGCTAATTGTGTCTTCAATAGGGCTAGAGTTTGCGACCATATGGAAATGCGGAAGCGCGTCCCAATGAGTGAGACCATTACAAGTCTCTTTGCACTAGACCATACCATCAGACGATGGAACGAAGCACTCCCCGAGGCTTTCAAATATAATCGAGAAAATTTGCATGAGCAACTTGTCGTGAAGCAAGAACCTTTTTTCAGCACAATACACACATCATATCATCAGTTCCGGCTCGTCTTACATTCCACCCTAGTGCCAGGCTTCGGTGGACGTGCAGCGCCTGAAGAACTTCCGCTGGAGTTTGTCGAAGGCTATGCCAGAGTGGCTCTCAATAGTGTACAAACACTGTCAACCATAGCAAGAGATCTCCAGGCTATTGACTGGGATCCTGCGACTCTAGCACCATTCATGGGCTATTGCATGTACGCATCAACAACAATTCACGTGAATATCTTGAAAAGAACATCTCATGCAGCGGCGACTACACGATCGAACATACTGGCAGCCCTGAGACTATTGCAGGGTATGAAGCCGCACTGGAGATACATGGAGAGATTTGTACGTGCTTTACTATCCGATTGACGCAAAGTGTTCCAACGCGTATGTACTGACTTGTTTCCTGCACCAGTGGGACTACATCGGAGTTACCGACAAGACAGACAACAAGAACAGAAGCATTGAAGATTTTATCGAAGAAATCAGTCTATCAACGGCTGATACTCACGCACTTGGGGCCCGAACGCATAATTCCCCCCGAATCGCAAGGACGCCCAAGTCGATGGATGCCCCAGAGCCATTACTGCCATACAGTCCTCGCATGCTCAAATCGTTCGTTGATGGACCTTCAAAGCGAAGATGCAATACCCTAATCCAGAACGACAACATTTTTAGGAAAAAACCCCAACCATCAAACGAAGCCACAGCGCATATCAGCGAGGACAACCTCTTTACCGGGGGACAGTCAAAACTATCAGAAGGAAATTCTATGAATTACGAAACCCCGCCGCTTGACTGGCCGAGTTTTGAAGAAATGGATCTGAATATTTTTGATTATGCAACTTTGCCAGATGTGGACGTCCGCATGACCAATGATCAAGCAAGATTTACAGAGCCGGTACAGGCACCAGAGCTATCAATTGATCAGCTTATCGAGAGTTGTTTTCCAACCTGATAATCACCAAATGTTACCACCACTTGATGACTAAGGGTTTCTAGGGTTATTGTTTTGTGGGGCCGGGGCAGGTGATGTGTGCTATTGTTAGTTTAGGGTCATCTGGCAGCAGGTAGCCTCGAACACTACGATCGAGTGGTATGTTCATGTGCAATTCTTTGTCAATGGAAACGCACATAAGCTTCTGGAAGTCATATAAAATCAATTTCTGAAGATGCATGGGCGCCGAAATGATGTAGATTGAAATACGTCTTCAGTGATAGGTAGCACAAGGGCCACTTACGCACTGACTGGCCGCAAAGACTTACATATGGAATGCTATCCGCATTCCGAACTGCGACAAAGGGCTGTCTCACCTGCGCTTAGGAGTACTGGGCAAATCTTTCCCTTTGAACATTCAAAATTTGGCGGAGTAAGCTCGGTGCGACGCATCCGGCCAAATGTCAAGATTCCGCGACATACAGCATTTCGTGACATGTCGTCCCACCCACCGTGGACCACTCGGAGATTCCCTGTGTGACGGTGCAGTGATAACCTCTCCAACGCAGGATATTGCACTCGTATAACTTCCTGTATTATGGCTACTGCAAGATTCCAAAACGATTAACGACGCTGGAGTACAGGCAAAGTCTGCATCTATAAAATTATTGCAATAAAATATGGCAAAACCTGCTCGAGGTTCGTGGGCAGGAAAAAACACCATGCAACAAAGCGAAGAACACCATATTGATCGCGACAGAAATTCATTTTTACATCAAGGACAGATATTGAACGACCGATATAGACTGATTCACCATCTTGGCCATGATTCAACCGGGGTATTCTGGCTGTGTCATGATCGCTCCAATGCAGATGCACCGTGGAAGCTGATCACGATTATCGAGTCAGACAACCAGGACGGAGAGGAACGGCTTGAATCTTTGACCAAGCTTGCCGGAGAGAATAGTCAAAATGCCATTGCTGAGCATCGCAACATCTGTTTGCCTGTGGATCACTTCTTCCTGACCGGCCCTCACGGTATGCGGCTGTGTTTGGTGACAGAACTCATGGGCCCAAACATGTCGGACACGGCACGCGACGACCCAGAGTTGATACGATCAATTTGCTTCCAGGTGTGCAAGGGGTTGCAGTACCTGCATGATCGTGGTGTGCGCCATGGCAACCTTCGGCCTTCGAGCATTCATCTACAGGTCAGCGAAACGATACAAGCCATTACAGAATCCGAGATGCAAAGGATACTTGACGCGACCACAACACGGCAAAAGCAGTCTGAAGATTATGGTGGAGGGATCGAATGGCCACAGGAACTGCAGCATTTGTTAATTCCAAATAAAGTGTGTGTCGGTGGACTTGAATCACTGTCGTGTGCTCCAAACCGAACCAAGATGACAGGCGGCACAATCAGGTATGCTTCTCCAGAACTCTTATTAGGGATCGAGCATACACTTGCGGCGGATACTTGGTCCCTCGCTTGCACGTTCGCCGAGATTCGCACTGGCCAAAGTCTCTTTGGCGAAAGATGCAGATCGAAGGCTTGCATGGTGGCAGGCTACGAACGGTATCTGGGGCCTCTGCCTGAACCTCATGGCGCTGCTTGGGAGAAAGTGCCGTTCATTGACCGCGAGCGAATGGGCGACGATACCGTCGGGAATGCCCCACAAAGCGAGGTCGAGGAGGATGCTGCCAATTCCATCTACTCGGCTATCGCAAGAGAAGTTCCAGCAAGCAAAAAGAATCTTCTGAATCAGTATGATTATGAGAGGACGCAGAACAGTGGATGCCGGCTATCTAAGGCAGAGGTCCTGATCTTCGGCGATCTGCTGTGCAGGACCCTGAAATACGACGTTGAAGAAAGGTTGACCATTGGTGAAATCATGGAACACTCGTGGTTTTCGTCCAAATTTCGCAGATCCGCTCCAATCCAAGTCAATCAGGCGACCACCATCCCGCCACCCGCCGACGACCATGCCCAAGTTACCATCAATGACAACAGCCAAAAAGTCCGCAGGCGACTGACGATCATGCAGAAAAAGGGGAGCTCTAAATCTGATACAAACAACTACCAGGCAGTCCGACCGAGACATACAAAGACGATTCGCTCTGGGCAGAGCTCCAAATTTGATCTCTTGAACAGTGGAATAGGCGGGTTCATATTGGGATTGGCAATGGCGACAGTCTTTTGGACTCTGTTAATCATCGCTAAATTGAAGCCAGTGACCAACCAGACACCCAACGCTATGGTAGTGGAACGGATTGCAAATTCCGTCTTTGGAATTTAGATCGACCTCTACGTACTTTGATGGCGACATCAAAGAGAGACAAAGTCTATGCAAAGGCACAATGCGTAACATTTATGGAAATAGGGCATCTTGTCATTACTATTCGAGTTGTACATTTTTGTGATTTTAGATACTTTTGTGCAACTTTGTAATAATGAATTTTGCATGCATTAGTTTTGACAAAATTAGTTTCGACAAGAAAGGATTAGCATCATGCGCCTCTTTGATTTTCTTCTTTGTTCCCACTCGTTTTTGGTGTGACAGTAGCCTGGGCGCCGCACTAGTCGCTCGATTTCCTTTTGCGGCGAAAAATGTCACTGATTTGGGCTGCAGCGCTGGGGGGGTTATCAGTAAAAGTGGGGCGGAGTATGCGCGCGGCTCAAGCTGATTGCCCAGGCAGACGCTGGCTGCAGCGCGCGGACAATCAGTAAACTCCAGGGCAACTAGTATTAATGCACCTTGAATTTCTCAATGTCTCAACCTTTTTTCTTTCCTTCTTCTTCATCCACGGTTTGATGTCACGCCATCAGCCGCTCCAAGGAGCCGCCAGCCTCCAGAGGTAACGGCCGTTGGAACAACTGTTCGCTTGACCAACATACCCGAGTCATGTCGTTCGAGCCTAGCGTTCTCTTCCAGTGTCTTGATCGGAGCTTTCGTGTCCGGTCAGTCAGCTTCAGGACCAATTCGTACCAGCATGTTCGTAACAAGGACCCCTTCATCGTCGTCTTCATTGATGCACAGTGGCGGGCACCCAACTTTACGATGCCGATGCGTGACCGGATGGGGCAGCCTCCCTGGACTTTATATGCAACAGGCTGTAAACCTTTACCCCCGGACCCCATCCAGCCCTCTTGATCTCTCCGGATTTCAAGCAGTGTACGTCACTCGGTTCGGTTTAGGTGAATGGATGCCTACCTGCCGCCCAAGTGGCCAAGAGGAGGTCTAGCTCACAGACCACGCGCGCGCACGGAGTCAACCGTCTGGGGGAAGACATTAGATCCGGCGTGGTCGACCAGCTATAACACGCGTGTCAATGTTTGGGAGAGCACAAGCCCTCTCAATGTTCATCTCAACCCACTCGCCAAGGTCCTCACTCTGTTTTTTTCGAGGCTGCTGGTTGTGGGATGAGCAACGTGGACCATCCAGTGTGCAGAAAATATTCCAGTGCTGGTGTTGGACAACCCTCCTTAACGATCAAGCCTGGGTTCATAAGAGGAAGGTCCCGCCCTTGAGTTGCGTGCTTGGCTGGGTTCCCTCGCACGCGATCGGCTCCTGGGTGGCCTGGACAAGCTCTCTGGTTCCGAAGAGCGGTCGATCATTTTGATCACCACCAATTTTTTGTTTACCTCATCATGGATACTGAACTTTGTATCAGTCATCCTGATGCCAACTAATTTTTTTTTTTCATCGTGCCATTCAGCTTGCCTGAAGGTGTGAAGAAGAGCAATGTGAATTACATTTATTTGTTCCCACGGGCGGTCAAGATTGCAAACTCTCTGTTGTCGTCTAGACAGGTACAGTAACGCAACTGAATAAGCAGGCTTCCAACACAAGAGAACTGTCATTCCAGCACAGCGTTTGCAGTTGACACAGAGACAAGACTGTAGTGGATGAGTTTGAAACATGAAGCAATCAATACTCGTCAGTGCATTACTCATGTATGAACATATCGACCAAGCCTATGTATTCTCTCAATGAAAAATTGATTCCCAGGATAACACACTCAAACAAAGCCACATCACTCATGCCGAAATCGTATCTCCAATAAACCTATCACGCATCACTGTAGCTTCCATCTACTGATATCCGTCGCGTCGACCCTAAGCTCGTCTAAGACAGCAACCGGAACACTGCTAGAATACTCGGCATCAGATCATCGCCAATGCGAAAGCAGCACCGGCAAGCACATTTGCAGCCACAGCCGTTGGAATAGACCCAGCATTGGGTGTCGTGGTGGAAGCAGCAGCGCCGCCCGCAGTGGTGGTCGGGGCCTGCGTGGTCACGATGGTGCTTCCAGAGGTCGTAATGGTCGCAACCGTTGGGGTGGCGGTAGTGGTCGCGCCAGTAGTGGTGGAACTTCCTCCAGCGGTGGTAGTGGCGCCAGCGAGATCTAGAGTCCAGCCGCAGGTGCGCATTAACTCAGTCACGTCTACAAGAGAGAAGTTAGTGTCGAGAGCAGCAATAGGTTCGGAGTGCACGCAAGCTCACCATTGTCAACGCGGTCATCGTCGTCTCGGTCTTCGTTGTTGTAGACGCAGACAGCGCAGGTATTCAGGATGGACTGCGCATTGGACGTGTTGCAAACGCAGCTGTTGTAGTCGCGCTCGTTTTGAGTCTGGTCGTCGCAGGTAGTGCCGATTGTGAAGAGCTGCTGGCAGTTTGTGTCGGTTCGGCAGGCCGAAGGGACGTCTCCGGTATCCACAACGTTCTCGGCAGCGGCAACCTTGAGAAGAAGGGCCAGGGAAGCGAGTTGAGCGATGAGCTGCATGATGAGGATGCTAATTCAAGGTTCTGATGTATTAAACGGTGATGAGCTTTGGAGTCTGTTCGATGTAGTTTCTTGTGGATGTCAATTGGTGTTTTCGATGTCAAGTTTGGATCCTTCGTTGCTAGTTTTATACAGAAAACCTTCACGATGCGAGAGGCGCAGTGTACTGGGCCTTTTGGACTTTACAGACTGAGCTCGCAGATCGTCTTTGTGCATACGCATTCCAAATTCAGTAGAACGGACGAAAATAGCACACTGCGACCTCACGATCTTCACAAAGCGCAACAAACTTGCTGTGGGGTCTTAAGATGTGTGCAGCTGTTGTCGTACTGCACATCGATGAGGAAAATGGTAATGGTGATCAGGGCACAGCCTCTTTCTTGAAGCTGAGGAAATAGAGTTGGACGCCAACACGAACAACAAGACCAACCAATTGGCACACGTCATGTCCGCCCTGCCCAGACTTCAAGCTTGAAATTATGCATATGCTGGCGGGTGGAGAAAGCCAAGTCTTACAGCAAGTCATCCTTTTGCCCGACGCGTCGTACCGAATGGAGAGAAAGGAAGGAGATAGCAAATGGATCGGACATATCATGTATCGGGGACAATCTGATTATGTGCTGTCTTTCATTATGATCACTTGCGTATGGTAAACGGCAAGACTTAGAAACCGGCCAACCCAGCTTCGATTCAATTCTCAACGATGCATCATATCATGAGTTAATCGTGTTATGACTGTCGCTCTGTACAGCGAGAACGCTCCCCAGCAGCCGAATTTCAATTTCCTGACAATGAAGACTGTCTGTCGAAATGCGGCCATTGAGGGAGATGCAATTGTACGTAAGCTTTTGCAATTGGCTGTGAATGATCCGCGTTCATCCATCAAGTCACACCTGGACATTCGTGTATGCAAGGCTATCTGCTATGGCGGTCAAGTGCTCTCTAGTGTTGACGTTGCCTCAGTCGTGGCCCTGCATGCAAAGTATGATCGATTGGCATAGTCGCATCAGGCACCAGCGGGAATAGGTACCGGAGCTTGCGGAGCCACATTGGGTGATGATTGTTGCAGCACGCTGAGACAAGCCAAGCACTCTTGGTACTTCTTGGTAATTCGATTGCCGCGGACCCTATAGGATGCAATCCATTCTGCTCCCGTCTTGGCATCCACGCTACACACGTCGGCCAAGAACTCCGCCCCCGTGCCGCCGCGTACGCCCCATGTGGAGAACCGGGGCTGCCAGCCTCAAGAGATCGTCAGACTTCGTTTGATCGATGCCGTGTTAGTGTTGTCGTCATTCTTCTTTGAATTATAACGACGACGGAAATGGGAAGAGACCATTGATGGCAAAGCTTTCGCTGTATAGTGTACTCTCATGGTTAAAGCCATTCCCAAACTGACTCCGCTAACAGATGGATACTCATAGCACTTTGTAGTATGTCACTCTTTGTAGCGTAAAAGTAACACCCGTCAACACTTTAGCAGGTAGACCAGCTACACGGCTTTCTCACCTTGTACATCGCACATACAAGCGCCACGTTTTACGACAAGATTGCGAGAGTCGACTGACATGTATCATGAATCTCGCATATCTAGCTTCATACATACCACTGATTTTGTTACATTTTGTGATTATTTCTGCATTATCGTGGGGAATATGTCTTCGTCAACTGAGATTTACGTTTTGTAATGAGTATAATCGTTACGTGATTCAAGTTTCTAAGCTCACTCCGAGCCTATCAGATATCATACAATGCGATTTCATTCATGTTCGCAATATTTGTTCCTGAAACATAGTCTCTTGTCAACGGATCACTCTTGAGCCTATCCTGGATTATGCCGGATATTCCTGAATTATTTGCACTGCACTGTGCCTTTAGCAGGGTGTCAAGTGCATCAGGGCCAGTAAGGGTGATAGAATGTGTCAAAAATTGGGAATTCGGCCAGAATACGGCTTGTGTTTCATTCGATATAGTCCTTCCTTCGCAGCGAATGTATATGAGCCACTGTCCACCAACGAACTGCCCCCACGTCGCTTTTTCACCCGTATGCCACGTACGTATCGCTCTGACTTAGTGAAAGATGATTCATCGCGCCGGGAAAACCTCTAAGTGACCCTGATGTGCTGCAGTCGTGGTCGAGGTCTGTTGCTCCGGAAAGAAAAATTCCGCTCGCAAAATGACTAAAATACAAATTCATCCCCATGGAAAATCCAGTTGAATCAAGCTTCTGCTGCTCACCGAGATTGATTATTCTCTTGTTGAAGCCTGGCATATATTGCCAACAGTATCATGGTGAAAGCTAAGCCAACCGCTTTGCCAACCGGAACTCCTCCAGCATCCAAGTCCAGAAAGAGAAGAATGCTGAGGACAAGTGCAAGTGTCAAAAGAATTCGAATCGCCCAGTCAACCCTGGCTATCATCCGCCCCAGCTCTTCTGCTAAGTCTGGCAGCCGTAGTATAAAGTCTTTCAAAGCAATCATCGTTCGCGTCGGGACCCGTATCCAAGCGGAATCATGATGTCGCCATAAAGTCCCTTCATCAATATCATTTCCGAGTAACTCTGTTGTTTCATCGTTATCTTCGATGTTACGCAAATGTCTGCTGGGTGGTGGTGAAGACGACGACGCGATAACAAAACCACGGTCATAAGTCATTGTGTATAGACTTGACAAAAGCGAGGCGCACAACCCCGCGAGTGCGTCTACTTGTCGCAGTTTGTGTTAAGGTTGACTTAGAATCCAACGCCAGGGAGGCCTAGGTGCAACGATTTCCGCAGCCTCTAGAAGGATATTCGGCGTGCTGGGCGAAACTTGAAGCGGCAGGTCGACTGTCATGCACAAGACGCAAATTTTCATTAAGAGCCCAGGTCAGATCTGCAACTGTCGCTGAACAGCATTCAAGCCCATGATTACTTGTGTTCTGAGAAGCTCAAGTTGGCGTCTTGAATATGAAGTGATTGACACCTTTTCTTTTGAACGAATTCGCTTCAGGAGTTATTGGCCCCCGCACCAAAGACAGTGCAATCAGCACTGGGGGAGAAGGAGCTCAGCCGCCAGACATTGCGCCCGTGGTCAGCCTGTCACATTTGTGCTGCAAATATGACAAGGCTGGTATTCGCCTAGCCGAAAAGTCCAGGGGGATGGATCTTCTCCGCAAATAGACCAGTGCAACGGTAAGACCATTTACCCCGCCACTCCGTCAGAAACGCGAGAAACGTCTGAAGCTTTCGCGATCAAACATCGTGAATTGTAGATCCGCGGTCGAGAAAAACTTATTGTCAGGCCATTGATACCTGAATACATACTTTCCTTGGCCTAATGGCTGACCCATTTACAATTATTGGGCTAACAGCCAGTATTGTCAGCTTCATTGATTTCAGCTTGAAGATTGTCTCTTCGGGAAGGTCTCTCTTTAATTCCAGTCATGACACAACCAAAGAGCTCCAAGAGTTAGGCTACATTGTCGATGACATTCGCAAGAAGAATAAAGAGCTTCAGGAGCTCGAAAAAAATTCGACGAGAAAACCTCACAAAGATGAGACACAAGCCCTTTTCATGGCGAAGGTCAGCGACGAGTTGGCAGAGGACCTGGAGGAAATACTCAATACTTTAAAGAAACGACCAGGAAGATCAAGATTGTACGAATCAGGCAGAATTGCAGTCCAACATCAAGTCAAGGCATCAGATATAAAGAAACTGCGGACGCGACTGCTGACCCTAAACGGACTAGCTAGAGAAAACATGAAGTCAGCAATAGAAGGGTAAAGTCATCTTCCCCATTCCTCTTTCCAAACCCTAGTTCTCAACCTATTCGCTGAAGTGTATTTTCGAACATACCCATCTGCTGACTCGTCATGTGCCCTAGAAAGCATCAATCTGGTCTTATGGAAGCCATTCAAAGCTTGAATAGGTCCCGAGATGAGTTTGAGATCAGCTTTGCATGTCATGTAGACGATATCAAGGAAGACATTTGAGGCCTCCTCGAGGAATCGAAAGACATGAACCATCGGCTTGCACAGTTGACAAGCCTCAACACCAAACTCCACAACCTCGACAAGGAGCAGAAATACCAACAGAAGCAGGTCAAAGCTATCAAAAGTCTTCATTTCGCGCAATTGCACCGACGCTGGTCACGGATCGAGATAGCGGATAAATTCACTAATTCGTGGTTATTTGATGAGTCGCAGACGACATTTTTAGAGTGGCTCAGAGAGGGTAAAGGGATGTTTTGGATAAGCGGAAAGGTACCCTACCCGCCATGAACCTTAAAAGGGTCGTCTAACATCGGTATAGCCTGGAAGTGGGAAATCGACGCTTATGAAGTTTGCATTTGCGAAAGATGATACAAGGGCCGCCCTTATGCGCTGGGCAGGGTCCGCCAAGCTACACACAGCCAGCTTCTTCTTCTGGAACCAAGGCTTCGAGATGCAGAAATCGAAGGCGGGATTACTTCAGTCCTTGCTATATCAGTTACTCAGGCGAGCGCCTGAGCTGATACCGCAGAAGTGCTACGATCATCCAGTCCACGAAACATGGGAGTTCAGCGAGTTGGTGGATATATTCCATCATATCACACGAAGAGACGACTTGGAAGATAAATTCTGTTTCTTCATTGATGGTCTCGATGAGTATGGAGGTGAAGAGGAAGATCTGTCAAAAGTGTTGTCCACACTATCTCAAGGCCCACATGTAAATTCTGCGTTTCATGCCGGAACCGACCATATCTTGAAAACGAATTTTTACAGGAGGGGTACTCCCTGGCTGTACAAGATTTCACCAAGGAGGACATGATTACGCATGTCCGTCAGCGTCTACGACAGAATGAAATGTTCAGATCACTTCAAGACTCCGAAGAGCTATTCCAGGAAATAGTCGCAAAGATTACGGAACATGCGCAAGGCGTCTGGCTTTGGGTGTCGCTTGTCGTGCGTGACTTGGTCAGAGCTGTCAATGGCCAAGAGTCTGGCAGTACGTTGAAACGAATCATTGAAGAGTTTCCTGAGGATTTGGAAGGCTATTTTGATCAAATAATCAGAAGAATCAAATCCCTTTACAGAAGAGACTCGGTAAGAATATTCCGCATCACCCTCGAGGAAGTCCAGCCGTTGCCACTCTTCGCATTTTCTCTCTTGGATGCGGAGGAGAACAATCCGCGTTACGCCATTGATGCAAAGATATCACCGATATCAGACCAACAGCTTCTGGAGATTGAAACTCCTTGGAAAAGTCGAATCATCAATCGCTGTGGGGATCTTCTGCTGGTAGTCCCGGAAGAGCACCCCGTATTCCTACGAAATCCTGTCGATTTCATGCATCGCACCGTCCGCGACTTCCTGGAAGAGAACTTGAAGAGACAGGCAGAATCCATTGGTGACCAAGACTATAAGCCCCTGGTCTCATTGTGTAACATGATGCTTTACCTGCTCAAAAACCTTCCAGAAACAGATCTATCAGACCGAAGGCTGAGGAAAGCTTCGATACATCGGATTATTAGATTAACAGATGAGCTGCTTTATTATGCGCACGAAGACGACAGGTCAGACAATCCATCTGATCTGATCGACATCTTGGACGAGGTTGATCACGTCAACAACATACACGCCGGCAATCTAAATAATCATTGGACACACGCAAGAGACTTGCCTAGAACGCGAGGACTAGACGAATATCGAGAAGGCGGAAATTGCAATTTCCTGGCTCTTGCTATACAGGCTAGACTTTTCAACTACGTCAAAGCAAAACTCGAAGCGAACCCAGAGAAGCTTCGTAAACCTGGTCGGCCGCTTTTGGATTACGCCCTACGACCGAGACGAGTCACGGCTATCACGATGCCGTACCACTCGGAGAGGAACGACCCAAGTGTTGATACACGAATGATTCAGTTACTCCTGAGTCTTGATGCGGATCCGAACCAAAAGGCTCATCTTAACGATGGACGTAGTGTTTGGGCAGTGTTCCTTCTTTCCATGTACGAGACGATCAATCTTGGAGAAGAGTCTCCTGGCTTGAAGGAAGCGTGGTATTCAGCTTGCGACCTACTGATCCAACACGGTGCCGATCTTGAATGCTGGCTCGATACAGGCACGCGACTTACGGCCCGATCGATACTGGAAATGGCCTTTGGAAAGGAGATGGCAGCAAGACTCACAAACAATGCGAGGATCGTGAAAGCGCAGAACACGACTGCGTCATGGTTCTCAAGATTCTGGTAAAATGATTAGATCCGAGGTTTGCACCGATGCATCGGATACAGAAACCTTTTGAAATTACACGTCAAATCAGGCATCAGCATTCAGCGGCTAGATTCCGTTCCAACTCCCATGCACGGTTTTTCTTTTGGCGAGTAAAGCCCGAACAATAATTAGGATCAGCACTACGTTCGATCCCTGTCGGATCTGTGAGGATCGTAAGGACCCGGCCACCGGCAGCTCAGCCGCAGATTAGGTTGGGGGCCATCAGATACCTTATAAACATGGTCTTGCCAAGAGAAAAGTATAGCAGTTGCCAAGGCCATTTCATCTCTCTTGCATTCTCCCACTCGTTCTATGCTCAGCGCATTGTGCATATCACAATGCACTACTCATTCTTTTCGTACAACCTTTCGAGGAAATATCCCTTCCAGTGGCTCACTCCACTGGTGATAGTGGGGGCCATCATTACGATACCGCTCATCACCTTTGTCAATGTCACCATGACAGGGTACGAGCTGGTGGCGACATCGTCAAACAACCCGAACCAGACGGTAGACAATCCCACATGGTACGGAGGCGTGCAATGGCCGAGCTACTTCATCCAGAACACGCAAACGGCGTGCGCCGCGGCGAACATTCCTCTGCGGAGCCAAGTCTTTACGATGAACGAAGCTATTCCATATTCGCTCAATAGCGTATGGCGGATCAGCGACGACGGAACCAAGACGAACCTCGGCTCACTGGTCTATTCCAACAATATCTTGAAAGACTGTAATGTGACCAAGGTCGTCATGAACATTCTCGGGCGCTATGGGCAAGGCATGGGCTTTTCCTCCATTGCCCGCGTCGGCATAGCGCTCGAAACAACTGCACAATGCTCAGTCAACATTGACACGTCCAAGACCGACGCGGTCCAAGGCCCAACATTCTTCGAGCTCGTGGGATCCTACGACCTGGTCGACACTGATGTACCGCGCTTCTTGTCGCGCAACAAGACGGACAAGGCGAGCTTGTACTGGGGAGAATCGCTGCTCCACATGTACTGGATGATCTTGTCCAAGGCTTACTTCGATGGCGCAGCCGGCACAAAGACGGCAAACGACAGCACGTACTCGGGGGTGATCAATCTGAAGCGCCGCTCCGGCTCCGCCAACGCAACGGAGGACGAAGTCATCAGCGACGAGTTCTTTTCGCTGTCGTGCTTCACAGAAGCCAGCTACTGTAAAAATAACAGCATTTCTTGGCTATCGCAAGGCAACCAGGATTGGGATCCTTATCCGGGTATCTGGCCGTCCGTGAACACGCTCGGCAAGGCCATGTGGTTCACCGTCATGACAGACCTGGGCCGCAACGAATCGGGGATACCAAACATGCTGGCCTACCCGGATCTACTACAAAATCTCAGCGCAAACTTGACTAACGAGGTACAATATTGGAACGATCGAAAGGCCGCACAGAATGGATCGACGAGGGGCATTCTCATGGAAATCGACAAGAATCTGGCCTTGACCGCCTTTGATCCGGCACAGACACCCCCGCCACGTCTAGGTGCGTCGCCAGCCACTTTGTCGACGAGTTACATTTGTCAGGTGCCCAAGGTGAAGCCCGTGGGTACGATCATCTTCTCAGTTCTGGTCGCGGATCTTGTGTTACTGCAAGCAATCTGGACGGTGTTCAAATTGATTGTTGATGGGATAGTGCAGCACAAGGAGCCGACTCTTCTGCATTGCAGTGGATGTCAGCAAGGCTCTGCTGTTGCAAGCATGGACAATGGAGGATCATATGCGGGCAGCGACATGGCGCCTACAAAGTATGCAAAGGTAGCTCAGAGGGAAATACTTTGATACCAGGTGGATAAACCACGTGAGATATTCTAAGTCCATCTTGCTTGATATTGTAGCAGATAGTATGAATTGACAGTCTCTGAATGAAACTTCATGATGACCCAAGATGACTCGGCCTGATAAGTGCTCAACTTTGCCAGCATCACATTTTCCACATGCTTGCTGTTTGTAATGCCTCTGCAAAGGAGCCCACCTTGCCGTCAATCGCAAAGCCCTCGGCACTGAGCGCGCGCACCTGGGAGTAGAGATCCTTGAGGGGTACCGAAAAAGTATCGATAATTTCGCCCTCCTCGAGCTGTGGGTTTGGACTCTTGTTCTCCTCCCTCTGAAGGTCAATCTTCATGCGAATCATGTACACGCAAGAACTCGAGGATGCCGGTCCTAGCTTTCTCGTCAGCCCAGCAACACCGTGGGAAGTGTAGTCATAGGGGTCAAAAAATCACCATTCCAGTGCACCGGCCGTCCACCCTCTTCCTCGATGACCTCTCCTACATAGCCCGTCTCCTCCCTTAGCTCTCTGATGGCCGCCTGCTCCGGGGTCTCGCCCTCGTCCACCATTCCCGCCGGGAACTCGACAACCACCTTGCCCGTGGGGGGGCGGAACTGCTTCTCCAGCAAGACCTCGGGACCCGTCGGCTTGTCCAGGATGGCGAGAATCTGGATCGCGTCCACTGTGCTGCTCTTTGGACGGGTGGGGCGCTTCATGGCCTCCCAGGTCCGGGATTTGCCATGTGCATCTTCATAGTTGATCCTAAGAAAAGGGGAAGGGTTTGAGCATTTTGTGGTACATCCGCGCCTCATAAGTTTGAATTATGCAACCTACCTGACTAGCTTAAGCCACTTCGAGTCTTTGGTGTCCTGTTCAATGGTATTAGCATCCTCTACTTGATGTGCGGAAGTAATGGTTCCACGGATGACCTACTAATGGCTCAGTGGAGATAACCCGAGGTTGCTGTTGCTGTGACATAATTGTTGACTCTTTAGTATGCAGGTGAAATACCAGAAAAATGCTTGAATTCAATGTTTCCACCAATTATCTCAAGTTTGGAGGTATATTTGCGATAGTTACTGGCGTTGGAACGAACCCTGTGAACGACTACCAAAAGTGCCCCTCCTTTTGGCAGTGTTGTGCATCACTTGCCCCACCATGATGTGAGTAAACATTTTCTTGCGTCTGCCGTCTTACAACATGAGTCCTACAGCTCAAGCACCACCACCGCCAAAGAGACCCAAGAAGCCAAAGCCGCCCAATGCCATAGAGTCGGCTCTGACATCGTGGTTCGCCTCTTTGCCGGCTGAACTGATCGCAAGCCATGATGTGCCAGACTTGACCCTCAGGGCCCCCAAACGATGGGTCATTTATGAGCCCATGGTCCTGCTGCCGGCGGGCTCCTTCAATTCCAGTACCTGGCCGGATCTCTTGCGTTCAGTGCCCAACTCGCAGAGAGAATCTCTCTGGACGTCTGTGCTAGAGCAGATTTCGAAGACCTGCAAGTCACGGCTCACGCATCTGGCCGCCAATGAAGGCATTCCGCTTCGTGACGACGACGGCGCGGAAGAGAACATTCTGCGAAGCCCCAGCGGATTGAGGATTCTGCACGGAGACTTTGGTCCTGCCGCTGTTCGCCAACACGACGTGGGACCGACTGCGCAGGACTTCAAGGACGCCTTTTGGGTCTCGACGAAGCAGAATGGCATCTATCAGACCTGGGCACCGCGGTGGACCATGTTCAGCCGCGGCAACGTCAAGGAAAAGGCCCGGCTCCTGGACTTTCACTCTCCACAGCCGCCGTCGCCGTCGTCGCACGGACTTGAGCACAGAAAGATGGGCAAGCGTGAATTGAGAGACAAGTGGGCAGTTGATCTCTACGCGGGTATTGGCTATTTCGTCTTCTCGTACGCAAAGCTCGGAATGCGCGTCATCTGCTGGGAGCTGAACCCGTGGAGCGTTGAAGGCCTAAGAAGGGGCGCCATTGAGAATGGATGGAGCGTTCGCGTGATCTCGGCCGCGGAGCGCGATTCTCTAAACATGCACGACGTGGTAGAAGGAGGGCAAGACGTTATCGTGTTCTTGGACACGAATGAAGCAGCGTTGCCATGTTTGACAGAAATCAAGAACATGAGCTCTCCGCTGAATATCAGGCATGTCAATGGCGGTTTCCTACCCACCAGCGAACCCATATGGAAGGATGCTTTTGAGATGACGCGCGGGATGGACCAAGCGTGGTTGCATTTGCATGAGAACGTCGGCATCAACGACATTGAAAAGAGGAAGAGTGATATTCAGGACTTATTCGATGGGTTGTGTCCAGATCACTCAACACAATCGAGAGTGGAACATGTTGAGCTTGTCAAGACCTTTGCGCCAGGAGTCTGGCATTGTGTCTTTGATGTATATATTACGTCGGGCAATGATATTAAGTAATTCTCGTTATGTTCATCCTGCATGTTTCATTGGGTTCTCATTTCCAAACAAGTGTCTTCTACCTTGTTCTCCTGAACTTGGCTGGGATGTTCTCGGGGACAATCCGAAGCGAGTTGAGTCTTTCCAGCTTTTCCTCCTCCTCTTCCATAAGTTCGTGTTTCCGGAAATGCTCGATATCCTCGGGATGTGTGAGATCCTCGAGCTTGGTGTTTTCGTCGTGGTACTTCTCCCAATGGTGAATTTCGTACTCATATTCGTCGTCGCCGTGGTGTCCCGGACCAGTTCCCATATCTGGCAAAGTCTTGCCTTCGTTGATGAACATAACAAACTCGTCGCGCGTTACGGCACCGGAGCCGTCCGTGTCAAGAAGGGCCAGAACCTGCCGTGTTATCTCAGCCCGACGCTGAGGCGAGACGTTCTGGTTCGAGTCGTCATAGAGGCCGTAGGTTCGCAGAATTTCTTCAGGCTCCCATTTGCCGTCGCCATCGAAGTCGTGCAGCAGGAAGAAGGAGGACGCATCGAAATCGCTTATGTGGTGCTCCTCTGCGCACTGATGTTAGCAACATGCTGAAGAAACGCCGTTGCCGCGCCTCACGGGCATTGGGCGGCCAATGCCGTCTGTTCGCGCGCGTTATAGGCCCAGGTAGCTTGCTCAAGTTGCACGAATGTTTTTTGCATAATTTCAAGACATACCAGCCATGTGCTTTGTCATCCAATTCGCGTTTTCATCGACAATCGGTTTTTGCGATCCGCCGTGATCACCGTGGGCGACTGCTCCGCCAACCAGGGCTATAGTCGCAAGTAGTATCGAGCGCATATCGTCGAGCTGCTAAGAAGGGTCTGAGACTTGTGATAGACAAGCGTTGATGGAGGCTGAGACAATAATCTGGAGCAGAAGAAACCAAGAATGCCGGCTTGAGGACAGGTAGTAGGTGATTCAATGAGCTCCCATCAGAAATGCGCGCGACCTCTGACCCCTTGAATCGCGTGGGGTCTGGGGATCTGTTCTAGCGCACCCGATAGTTGCTGCAGGGGAACGCCGCTAGATGTTCAGGGATCTTTCCATGGCGACGTCAGGCGTATCTTGTATCTGCCGGACCATCATCTGCAACGGTACCTACCATGTCAAGGTGAGGAATACTGGATGGATTTCCAAAGAAAATGTTGGAACCGTGACTACCAGGCTTTGACGCGCAGTATAACACACAAGCGTTCATACAATGCGGGCGTTTTAAGCGTGCATGCGCCAACGTCGCGGGAGATTTTCCTGTGCATTCATTGTTGCTTCTAGAAAAGTCGTACGTACACCTCAGATACCCCAAACGTCATTGGCTGCCCCAGCCGTGCAGACCCCCGGGCGCGGATTTTAGAGCGGTGGGTAAGCTGTCGATACCTAGCACTCCAATTCCGCGAAAAGCCCATAACTCTCCGAATTCCCATAGCTCAAAGCTCCCAAAGCTCCCAGCAAGTCGGCCGACTTCCTCATCAACCATGTCGCGCTCAGTGGAACCAACATTACTCTCGTTACTCCCCTCACTCAACTCGGCTTCCTCGCTGCCCCCGAGCCTGGTTGAGCTAGCATCGAGTCTTCTCGCCCAGTCGCGACACAATGCCAGCACACTCAAGGCCGAGGAGGAGGTCGCGCGACCCTACGCCTGCGCCCACATTGCCTGCGAACGGTTGAAGACGACATTGGACCTTCCTCCCATTCAAGCACGCCCTCCTATCCCGCCGCGAGTATACAAGCGTCTTTATACACACCTGGATCATATCCTGCCCACCGGCTCTCCGACCAAGAGGACTCGAACACCAAGCGGGAAAGCGAGAGAGGCTGGCTTGGCTCTAGGCAGCGAGCAAAGGCTTCGAGAAAGAGCTACACCAGGCAAAGAAGCTGCCCTGGCGGCCTTTCGGTCAAAACCCAATGGAACACCTACCAAATCCACAAGCAAGGCAGTAGCACCATCGACAGCTCGCAAAGCCCGTGATGCCCTGCCATCTTGGATGCGGCCCACCGCCCAATATCTTTGTACCCACCTCGACTCGGAGCACATAGGTCGGACCGTCCTAGCTGGACTACAAAGCATTATTACTCCTAATGGCAAGAGAAGCAAAGACGAATGGATCAATGACCATCTGGCGGCCCTGTTTGCTGCCGTGTTCTTCCTCGTGACAACACGATACATTAGCGTGGGAACGAAACGTCCTATAAACAACACCCAGTACAGCAATATTCGCAGAGACATAATCAAGGTCTTGCGACAAGCGCGTAAAGCAGTCGAGCTGAACGGAGAAGATGAAGAGACATTCTGGGAAGGTTGGTCGAATATCAGTGCCAAGGATGTTGACGATGCCACCAAGACCTTCGTCGAGAGAGGATGGCAAGATGGGGAATGGTTTGCGGGCATCCAAGGGAAAAGTGATGGGCATGAGGATCAAGAGATGGAAGACGCCCAAGACCATGACGATGGCGAGAAAGTTCAAGTTCAGCGCGGCGACTCCATGCTGCAAGGTCGCTGGACCATGACTGACCAGAAGCGACGCGATTATGCCGATTGGAAGGCAGATATACTGAAGCAGTGCCTCGAAATCGAAAAGGCAGGGAAAGCTGTAGACGTGGATGTCTCTGCTTGAGAAGGAGTGGTACGACACGAGTGTCAACTGAAAGACACCTTCACAGACAAGTACGGCGTGTAGCGTTTTGATTCAAGCGGTCGACTGTCATCCCAATCCGCGATACCTCCATCCATACGATGGGCTCATGACGTTTCGCCTAACGGCATAGCAACTGTATATGGACTTACCAATGAGTTATTCTCCAAGTATAGGCTTAGTATGAGCCTCGTCGTTGCTATACATTCGAAATAATTTCTCTGGGGCAGAGCACCCCATGGATCTGCCTTAGCTGCATACCACGCTGAGTTAACAAAGCCATTCGTTCAAAATGAACCAATGATAAACTGCATGCAGCTAGAAATCAATAAACACGTCCTACTTAACCTCGGTATTGGCATGTGGTCTAGAAAACACAGCTTCTGATTGGAGACCTAGCATAATAAGAGCTTCATTAGCGTATGTCATGACATAGCTTTCCAATATCTGTAAACTCTATAGTATTATATATACGTAATGCGTACATCATCCCATGCACAGAGCCGACACTATTGCCATAATTTATTTGTCTCCCATTCATCAATCATTATCAGTGAGAGAATCATCGGCATTGCAAGTTGAGCTTCAGATTTATACCGGATCCGAAAGCGATAATCAAACAGGATCCTCAAAATGTCTACAGGAGGCGGCGCTGGTTATGTAAGCATTGACATGCGTAAGAAGGTGGTGTTCTTTCAGAACTCACACGTGCCATAGAACCCACAAGAGGTCCTAAACCAGGACAAGAACGACAAGGGCATCATGGGCAAGATCAAGGATGCCATTAAACCCACCAAGCACACCTCGGTAGGCCCGACGCCGGACAACCGGCCACGGGCGTGGGCGAGGCGCATTACAGCCGGCCTCAGGAGGGTCCTCCCGCTGGCTCCGGCGGCAGTGGCGGCGGAGGTATGAGCACCGGCATGATGGGCAACGAGACGCAGAGGGAAGATAACATGCCGGGCTACTCTGGCATGCGGCACCAGGGCCAGGACACCTCCAGCGGCATCACCAATGCGCTCAAACCGGGCACCGAACCCAGCGCTTATAGTCGCGAGGCGCACGCGGTGCGCGAGATGACGGATCCCATGACCAAGTCGACGCCCAGCGTGAGCAAGAAATTGGAGGGCGGACTTGGATCGGATCCAGGTAGTGTTGGATTTAGGAACTCCTAGTTGTTGTACGCTGTGGATGGGAGAGAAGGCTGGTCTGTTTTCTTAGTTGCAGGATAATATTGTGTCAAATTGCCCTGTGAAGGTAGTGTTGAGTCTGGACGATTAGGGAAAATGTAATGTCAAAGGTAAATACCCTACACATAATCTGACTGTGAAAATTACAATGAGTTCAAGCGATCGGTGCTCACGGATTGCAATATCCGTCGCAAGAATAAATTTAAATCCTGCGTGCAATCATCTGCATGCTGAGACTCGGAAGCTGCACTAATTTCACATTTTGAGTGTCATAGTGACTGACTTGATAAACGTAGTCGAGACAATTATGTATCGTCTGGAGGGTTCCTGTCAGGCAGAAAGCAAGTGGACATGGTCGCAGACAATATGGTGCTGGTTGAAGGGGCTGAGGATGATCAAGAATATCTCTCCGGACCCCTGCCGACCCCGAAGCGACCTCCCCTCCGCTGGTGTCAGTATCGGCCGAATCACGCCATTATGTCGGCACCTCAGATTCGGGTCTACACTTCCGATCCCAAGCTGCGGAACGCTGGCTGCGTATAGAACAATCCCAAAGGAGGAAAAATTGCGGATGAACTACTGCAGTTGTCCGAGACGTATGTTGCTGGGCAACGATAATGACTAGGCTGTTGGAACATTGGCCGAGGAAGATGTCGACGACGACCGTGTCAGAGGCACCTTTGTGCAGCGGAGGATTCAGCGACCTGGCTCTATGGTATCTCCTATCGCAGAGCACACCGTCTTGTTTCCTTCTTGTTTTCGTTCATGAACACGCAGATATGTGGTCTTTTCCCTATTGAT
The DNA here is from genome assembly GCA_014621435.1 of Neopestalotiopsis clavispora. Taxonomy (NCBI): domain Eukaryota; kingdom Fungi; phylum Ascomycota; class Sordariomycetes; order Amphisphaeriales; family Sporocadaceae; genus Neopestalotiopsis; species Neopestalotiopsis clavispora. Next base: position 42,542 of record JAANBA010000048.1, read on the forward strand.
GAACCTGGTATACCTCGAGGCATACGGATCATATCTTATCATGACTATCCCCCATGATCTGGGTGGATACATGCAAGGATGCCCGCTTGGAGCAACCCACCCATACACCATATTGTCCCACAGTTGCGTATCGCGCCTCGATTAACATGCATGACTATATGGCCATTTGGATTGGCCGCTGGTCAATAGTCGAGGGAAATGTCCCTGGCAAGCCCAGTCTCGGCGTTGGACACCGGCCGATGCGCAATCTGTCGGTTCAACGTTGCACTCAGCACCGCGAATTATTGATAAGAAGTAGAACAGACGACATCTACATTCTTGGATCATAATTGAAGATGATCTGCAGCCTCTCTTTGTTAGTTTTACCATCGTGGCTTTCGCACTATAGAACTCGTATTCTGACTGTGCAATCATGGCGCCATCCCCAAATGAAAAGCCGGACTCTACAATTGTGGTCGAATCGCCAACAGACTCCAAGAACGATTCTCACGAAGACATTCAAGAAAAGGATGTAGATGCCCAATTCTACAAAACGCCAGAGCTGGTAACTGAAAGTTCCTACGAAGAGCCCCATTACGACTTTGATTCAGAGGAGTTTGCCCACATACCGCAGCTCGTCCGCACCGTGGTGGGGTTTGAGGACGATCCGACCTTGCCTGTCATCACCTTCCGCTCAGTATTGCTGTCGGCAATTTTCTGCATTATAGGCAGTTTCGTGTCGCAGCTGTCGTAGTATGCCTATGCAACCAGCCTCTGACTTTGGAGACGTCGCTAATATGCTCGACTGCTTAGCTTCAGAACCACGACGGCACCATTTCCCGTCTTCTTCGTCATCCTAGCCTCTGCAACTTTGGGGAGATTACTGGCACGCTTATTACCCAATTACACAGTCCCGCTAGGAAGATGGTCATTCTCTCTCAACCCTGGGCCGTTCTCAATCAAGGAGCACGCCATAATTGGCATTGCTGCTAATGCTGGTAGTCAAGGGCAATGGGCTAGTACGTTTCTTCCACTATCATGTAGTCTAAGTTGATCTGCTAACTACGTAAGCGTATCTGCCCACAAACGCGGCTCTCTACTATGGTATCACTATGAACCCGGCGGTGGCCCTCTTCTTTGGCTGGGTGAGTACACTAGATCGTCTTGTGGCTATACATACTAAAGTCATCCAGGGCGCGTCTTTACTTGGATTCTCATTCGCGGCAATGGGTATGCCCAAAAATTTAACCCTTTACCCTGATGGTCAAATTGCTAAACGATCATAGTCCGCAAGATACTCATAGACGATCCCGAGTTCATATTTCCTCTGTCCATGCAACAGGTCACACTCTACCGAAGTATGCAGGGTAAAACCGAGTTGCATATGGCGCAAGCGAGTAAACAAATCAAGGTCGGTGCAAATACATGTCCAATCCAGAAGCAGGGATTGTGATGCTAAAAGTGAACCAGGTCTTCTGGATCATCTTGTTTGCGACATTTGTCTGGCAGTTTCTCCCGGAGTACCTCTTTCCGCTAGTCGCGTCGCTGGCTCCATTGTGTTGGTTCGCCAGCAAGAGTCACACAGTCAACTTTCTGGGTGCCGGTCGGGGCGGGATCGGCCTTCTCAACATTACCTTGAACTGGTCTAATATCACCTCGACCATTATTACGTATCCCTATAGTGTCCAAGTAACGATTTTTGTTGCCTTTGTCTTGACGGTATGCCGCGGATCCCACAGACTGTCCCGTAATCATTCCCGCTAACCCGGGCCTTCCAGACATGGATCCTAATACCAGTGGCGTACTTTGGCAATCTCTGGGGCTCGCCGACCTACAACATCATGTCCAACGGCGTTTTCCAAAAGAATGGATCTTCGTACCCTTTCACATCTCTGAGTAAGATACTGTATGCTTACCTTGACAAGTAGAAAATGCTAACAACGTGCAGTTTACACCGACGCTAGCGGCACTCAGCATGTGAACGAGACCAAGTATGAAGAGGTCGGTCTGGCGTATTCTGGAGCTCAATACACGTGGGAGATTTTCATGGTACGAATATCTGATCTTGAATTTGCGAATCCCAGCTGACAGGTAGCAGTGGTATGCATCATACATCTCATCATTTGTTTGGTGCGGCCTCTTCCTCGGACCTAAGATTTGGAACATTTGGAAAGCTCGAAACAACAGCGAGCATTACCACAAGGATCGCTTGAGGTAAGTTAATGTCCGTTACAGTCATTGACATGGGATCAATCACTGACGGTTTTGGCAGCCGTATCATTCAGCAGTATCCCGGAATAAAGTTGTGGTAAGTGAAACGTTCATCTCTTGACATCCGTGTGATTGACGTGTGCAGGGAATGGGGTCTCCTGACAATAATTCCCATTGTCGTCCTACTGGCCATCGTCGCTGCTGGGTCAGTATGGATGCCTACGTGGACCTACTTTGTAGCGCTAGGCTTTGGTGCTGCGGCCATGCTTCCGATGAGTCTCGTATATGCAATGTCGGGATTCTCGATCAAGGTTGGGTTCTTCAACGAGCTCATTTATGGATGCAAGTTGAACCCCTGATTGTACTTCTCCGCGCCTTGTGCTCAAAGCTGACATCAGTCTAGATATGATTGAGGCCAAGGGCTCCTCGCGCCACCCTCTCGGACAGCTGGCCTACCGTATCATCTCGGGGAATGTTTGGTATGACGCCCGCGTGGTACTGGAAGACCAGAAGGTTTGTTGACAATTCATTACCACGGAAGTGCGACGCATCGCTGACAGCTGCACCACAGATCGGACACTACCTACACTTGCCGCCTCGTGATGTTATAGGAATGCAGATTTTCGCAAACATGATCGCTTTGCCCGTCAACTACGGAGTCATGCGGTGGGTACTAGACACAAAGTTCGACTACGTGAGCGGCAAGGTCACCGACCCTCTGGGGCAGTGGACGGGTCAGGACTTTAAGAGTTACAATACGGCTGGGATCCAGTACGCTCTTGTGGGTCCAAAGAAACTCTTTGCCTCGTCCTTTTTCCGCCCTGTTCTCTATGGCTTCGTCGTTGGTGCAGTTGCGCCGATGGCGATATGGCTGTTGCACCGAAAATTTCCTCGCGCCCGTTTCGACCTTTGGAATACAACCATTTTCTTTGCTAGCGCTGCCGTATTTTATGGAAACCTCAGCACTGGCCCTTTTACGGCTATTCTGTTGGGAACTTTCACCAACTTTTACCTGTACCGATATCGTCGCAAGTTCTGGGATACTTGGGCTTACATTAGCGGCGCTGCACTGGACACTGGGTTCAATGCGAATCTGCTCTTTATCTTCTTGTTCTTGGGCACTACCGGTACGGTCATGGTGAATTGGTGGGGCAATGATCCGGTCAGTGTGGAAAAGTGTTATGCGCTTTGAGATTTTCGTTGGCGATGTCGATCAGAACGGCAAGAGTTGGTCTACAAGAGAGTTTTCACTTATCACGTGAAAGGCCTTGTCGCACTAGGAAGCAAAGGCAACCACAATGTATTCTATAGCGAAGGACTAATGACAACTAAGGAGAAAGGAGCAACCTGATTTCAAACTCAGAGAGTTGATACAATTACCATTTCCAGGCCGTTTCGTGTTCTTTGCCTGCACTTTCACTGAAAGGCCATCCCACGAGATCGAGGTTCAGGAAGCTTCCACTCTGGATCTCTTCAGCCTTTGCCTTGAGCTCATCCACGTCCCAGTTTGTCCATAGGAACTTGCCCTTCAAAAACTGCGCCTCGGGACTGGCGAGCCAGACCATGAATCCGGCGGGGAGGGATGCTGTAAAAAAAAATCAGATAAATGGCCAATCATCGAAACGTTGGAGAACGGCTTACCCTTGTCTTCATGGCCACTGGCAGCTACACCTCCAGCCTCCCGATTCATCGCAGTGTCCACAATACCAGGCTGGATATGGAAGACACGCAGATCGGGAAACTGGTGACCGAGCAGGTCCCAGAGCCGATAGTTGGCCCACTTGGCCACGCTGTACGAGGCGTACACGCCGCCAAAGTTCATGTGCGCAGCCGAGGAGGAGACGTTGACGACGGTGGCGTTGGGAGCGGCGTGGCGAGCAAACGCCAGCGACATCCACAGAGCGCCGCCGAGGTTCTGCTGAATGGCCTCGAGAAAGGCGTGGGGATCCGCCTCGGTAAGGGGCTCCCGTGGGCCCGACACGGCGGCGTTGCTCACTAGGACGTCGAGTTTCTTCTTCCCGCCGTCGCCCTCGAGGAACTTGGCAAATGCGGCGTCGACGTCGCTCTGCTTGGTGATGTCGGTCGGCACCGTGATGACTTCAATGTTCGGGTGATTTTCCAGGATCGAGGCCTTGGTGTCTAGCAGGGGCTGCTCGCGGCGGCCTAGCAGCGCAATGCGGGCTGCGCCTGCTTTGGCAAAGGAGCGAGCCGTCTCAGCTCCAATGCCTGTACCGCCACCAGTGATGAGGACATTCTTGCCCTTGACAGATAACTCAGGTCGCGTCGGATCTATGGTGGAGTAGACATCCGAGTGGAAGGTTTTGGTGGGAGATGGAAATGTAATAGCCATGATGTTGATTCGCAAACGTTAAGCAGTGTGAAGTGTTTTCTTTGTAGTTCGATAATTGTTCTTGTTCGAAATTGAGCTCTTGTCGATTCGAATGTGCTTCATAGTGCCAACGAAACGCATCGTTATATACGTCGAGCTGCCCTCCAAATTCATGGTGGTTGAAGACATGATGATCGAAGTGAGCAACAGTTGCTTACAAAACCAAGCTGATATAATCTGCTTTGAGATTTGCACTCGACATGATTCTATGCGCGGAGTTTGACAATGACGCAGGAAATGACAGAATGTACGATTTGTCGGACTACCACTGAATGTGTGCAACGAGTTTTGTCTGGTCGGTACACAATATAGTCAGGGACTATTCGTTGACCAACCAAAAGACATGAACGTCAAAGGGCCGCTGGTGTCATGCCGCCATGTACAAATTGTACCGCCCGCAGTCTAACCTCAACCGTCTTAGTGCTGATCGGTGCCATCGTGGGCGCTGACAAATGTGCGGCGGCGGTTATATACGAGCGCTCGTCTGGGTTCATGGCTCAAGAGACTTGCGCAGCGGACAAAATTGAAATGGATGAGCAAATTGCACAACCCGTGCTTCGTTGCCTTCAGTGCAACAAGCCGTTTGACAAACGTGAGTGCCTTCTCCATGGCGCGCTACTAGGCGGCCCCGCCCAGTCTATAACCATGTCGCATACTCACTGTATGATGCGCTAGAATCCACGCTGAAGCGGCATGGGTACTACTGTCGCCAGAAAAGGTCGAGTGACTCGAGCCCCATCACTCGGCCTCGCTCCTGTGTGGCATGCGCAAAGAGGAAAAGGCAATGCGACAATAAACGTCCTCAGTGCTCAAGGTGTTTGAAGGATGGCGTCGGCTGCCACTATCCCACAGCGACACCATCAAAGGTCACAAAGGTGCCAAGAGATCAGCATGGAGACGATACGCAGCTAGTGGCCAAGGAGACCACTCTGCCTCTGGAAGCGCCATCTACCAGCATTAATACATTCGGGGACGCACTGCAACTTACAAACGATAACACAAATTTGGCCAGTTTTGAGGGATTGCAGTTTGACTGGAATAATCTGGACATTGATCTCGACAGTTTCCTGCTTCCGCAAAACAACGGCATGGACGTTTTTCCAATACCCAGACAAAAGTCGCCATATCTAAGTTCCATCTCACTGGCTCCAGCTAGCCCAATCCCTCTGCCGCGACAACTCATGCCACCTTCAGCAATCCCGGTATCGCCCACCAATTCACCTCGGTCTTTGGTCCGCAAAATGAACGCCAGACCTGGCGCACCACGAGCTGCAAACATGGTATTGCATATGATGAAATCCTATTCTGTCATGATGTTGCAGCAAAATAATCTTCCCCCTTTCATCCACCCTCAGATGTTTTCCTTCAACGATGATAAGGATATGGAGCCACTATATAATTGCATCAGTCTGATACACATGATTGGGCGGAGCCTTCCTGGAAGTCGGGCTCTGTTCTGGAGAAATGTAGGGATGGAATGTGAGCGAATGCAAAACAATGTAAGCGAACCTGGAGTGGTACATCTCATTCCAATGACTAACACTTGCATTTGAAGCATCGATCAATGAACAGCTGGGAAGCGCTTGCATCTTTGCAGGCTCTGTTGCTATATACTGTCGTCAGAGTCGACGAAGGCGAGACTGAGTATAACAATCTGGACTCCTTGATACAAAGTTCCATCATTGTGAGTTTCGAAGAGTTCAAGCCCTTTTTCCGTTTCGCGACGATCACCAGGCTAAAATCTTCGCACAGGCTGTCGCCAATACCTTTAATAAGGGCAATCAGAACTCGCACAAATCTCCCGCCGAGTCTGGACCAAGCACGGCCTGGAAGGACTGGATATTTCAGGAGTCAAGTAGAAGGTGAGACGAGAACAAATCTTCCAGCTAAATGTCCAAAGTTGTAGTGGCTCACTAAATCTAGATTATGTACCGTCTTCCAAGTAATGAACATGCTCGTGTGGTTCGAGCCAGCCGGCATGTGCGACATGCACTTTGATCTCCTGCTAGCTCCCCTGCCATCCAAGAAGCAGCTGTGGGAAGCCGACACCGAGTTTGCCTGGAAGGCCGACGGCTTGCTGGAGATGGATCAGCGTGTGGCCTTTGGCTTGGCGGCCGACGGTGAGCTGGTCAGGATTGAGAATGGCGGCTGCGACACCCGTTGCGAGCACCACATCATGATGACGCGGGATCCCCATGGCAATATTGCTACAAAGACACCGGCCAATTGGGAAGACTGGTGCTCGGAAATGGATAATCTGGGAAATCTCGTCATGCTCGCCGCGTCCTTGATCGGCTAGCATTGGTGGAGATAGTCTTTAGGGCTGAAAAGGCTACAACATAGTTGAATAGATCCGAGGCAGTTCCTCATTGTATGGACTCGCCCGCAAGAATCAGACTTCTAAAAACTTGGTAAGCCGTGCAATCGGCCAATCATGTATCACTTTGAGCCACGGACGAGAGTGCGCTAACATGCCATTTTAGCTTCGTATAGCTTCCTATAGTGCTTACCGCATACCAGGGTTATGGGGTCACTCCGCGATTTGAGTCCGGGCATCACTTCACCTCGAGAGGTATTTTCCCCTCTCATCAATTACGAGACTGCAGTATACGTATTGACTGCAACCTGTTTTAGCTCGACTCAGAAGAAATCATGGGTGAAACGAACAAGAAAGGCGTAGTGGTAAGTTCTAGCGCCAGCTCTATGAACTACAGCATAATCGCGGCGACCATTCTTTCCAACAGCTCACCTGATCACAGGTCGGTGGATCAATCGCGGGTCTCATGGCAGCTGTCGTCCTCCGCGACGCCGGGTACTCGGTAACGGTGCTGGAGCGCATCGTCGAGGCCGAGTTCCTCGACCGCGGCTCGGGATTGGGGATAAGGGCTGAGGTGTCGGAATTCTTTGACCTCTACGGCCAATCGGACGCGTACTTGAAGACGGCGCTCGGCGGAGCTTTCATGACAGTCATGAAACAGGATGGGTCCGTTGACGGCAAGGTCCCGTTGGCGAATCGAACGAAGACGAGTAGCTGGAGCTCACTCATGGGTAGTCTGCAGGCTTTATTCAATGATTTGGATCAGGGGAGTGGGGAGATCCTCTATGGAACCAAACTTGTCGACATAACAAAAGGCAAGTCTGCAAAGACTGTCACGGTAGTCTACGAGACTTCCCACGGATCGCAGACTCTGTCAGACGTTAGCATCGTCGTCGGAGCGGATGGGTCCAACAGCACCGTCCGGACTCTGATGATGGGTCCCGTTCCAAGCACTCAAGCAGGCTATGTCTGCATCCGCGCTCGCTGTCCCGGAGACGTGCTTGACAGCGACTTCGCCGAACTCTACCACGACTCGGCAATGACCCAAGTCAATGGTGGCATAAGTCTCACTTCGTATCTCATTCCAAGCAAGAACGGCGTGGCCGGAGGCAAGCCCGATGTGCTGATTGCTTACTACACACACATGACGCCGGAGGCAGTCAAAGAGCACTTTCTTGGTATTGACGGTCACCAGTACTCGCACAGTCTCCCAGCGGGACAGCTGCGACCTCATTTGCTCGAACCCTTGAGAGATCGATTGCGAGGAGTGCTGTGTCCTCAATTCCAGAAGGTCATTGACGCAGTTCCACCTGAAGCCGTACTGATACAGGCCGTATCGGACTTGAAAGCAGGACAGAACATTTTCCTAGACGGAAAAGTCATACTCTTGGGTGAGGCACATACAGTCACCCGGCCGCACACATTCAGAGCTACCGCTTCGGCTGCTTTTCAGGCTATACTTCTCACACCTGTATTGGATGGCAAGAGTCAAATACAAGATTGGAGTAAGACTTGCTTGGAGTATACCGACCTTCTTAGCAAGGAGGCGATACACATTGGGGAGATATTGATTGGTGAAAACCATTTTGAAGGGGTGGTAGCGTGGAATGCCCAGAATCAAATTATGACAAAGACTGATGAGATGTGTGAGCACATCAAAGAGAAGGCAAAGACGTGGACACAGTAGAATTAAAAAGCCAAACATTTCCCTAAAATGAATCTTAAATGGGTGAGGCTTGATTACATGACAGAATTCAGAAGCGCTAGCATACATCTTTTCCTTGCGTGCCCGCAGGCAAACTCAGCTAGGCACGATCTAGTGCCTATCGTTGACCACGCGAGGAGACATGCGCCAATACTCAAATTAGCATAAAACTCTGACTGTAGATGAGACAACCCTTCGTCTTCCTCCAAGCCACATTACACAATCGGCGCCCCGCTACACATCCACTATATGGCTCATCATAACACTGATCAGTACAAGGCAATTTTGCAGCCGTGGGCATTCTTGACTGTCAATGCCCACTGACCAGCCCAGTCTCGGTCATCCCGGCTCTCAATTCTGCTGAATCGCTGAGCAAATCTGACCACTACAAGAGCTGCTTCCATCATAGCTTTCTCTTGACCTGGACAGCGACGGGGTCCGTTGCCGAAGGGCAAATATTCCCAGGGACCTGGTTTGATGATGTTCCACCGATCAGGACGGAAGGCTTCCACATCGTCGCCAAATACTTCTGCATCTCGATGCAAACCATAGAACAATGTTATGATTCGAGAATTCTTGGGAACAAAAACTGGGGCTAGTCCATCAGGTCCGCCTCCTCGAGGTAAAGCTGTGTCCTGAAGTGAAGTTCGGCCAGATGTGGCAAAGATGGGATATATGCGTAGACCTTTGAAATCTGTCAGTCGTGATGGCTCTTGTGATAAATAGCTGGCACCTACTTACTCTCTTTCAGAATGTTCTGTACTAAAGTATTGTTCTCTAGCGCCTCCAAAGTGATGTCGTTCAAGCTCTCAACCTCCGTCCGTAGACGTTCCCAAATATCCGCGTGACGCGATAGTAAGAACATCGTATTTGTTACCAGGCTCGATGTTGTTTCCTGCATACACATGATAGATTGAAGCAGCTGCGATCGGATCAGATGTCTGTTGCCAGTAGAGCCTGCGAGCATGCCCGCCATTCCTAGATGGCTGAGTCCAGGCTTGGTGCACTTCTCGAACTCTGACGCTTCTACACCTTGCTGAAGCTTCTGTTCGAGGGCCAGATCTATGTAGAAATCGAGAAAAGAGTGTACGGATTGGCAATTGCGGTTGAACCCTGGACTTGGAAGGTTACGCCCGATTACCCCGAAGAAGACTCGCACGATCAGCCAGTTCATAGCACCATGAAAGGCGTCAAGGAAGTGTGTAGAGTCCACTGGGGGCTGCTTTTCTTCAGACTTCACGATATCCCGTAGTCTTCGGCCCAAGAGGAACTCTCCACCCATATCAAGAAACTGGGTATATCTTCTTAGTAATGGCTAAAGATCAGGCTTGGAGGACACATACGAATTCATAGAATAGCGGCGCTAGGTCTATGGTCACACCGGACTCATCATTCTCGTCTAGGAACTGATCTAAAGCCTGACCAAACGATGAAAGAGAAGCGCTGCAATCGCTGTTGAAAACTGGCTTTGTGACTTCGCGTAAGGCACTCCAATCTTGCCCGTCTGTTGTGATCAAGCCTTTCCCGCAAAATGGATCAAGAGCGTCTGCTCTAGCTGGCGCAACACCCCAATCATGCCAATTGGTCTCGTATACGGCCTTGAAGTTTGCTGGGTCGACAGTATGGAAGACATTCTGAGCGACGGAGTTCACTAGATATGTTTTGCCTAGTGTGAAATGACGTTCTGCAAGTGCTGGAAGATTGCAGTGCCGGTGTATCATTTTGGCAGTTTTGATCAGCAGATCTGTTCCCAGCAAAGGCTCCACGTGAGGGTATTTTCGAACGGGTTGGCAACCAGGATATGCAATTTCTACGACAGCTTGTCGCCGCTTCAGGTCCTGCTTCTTCCAATGAGCAAGTATCAGGCACAAGCCCGCAATAACAACGAAGTAGACAAGCATCTTTGCAAATGGCCAAATCATAGATCTGTCTGAATAGAGCATAATCATATCCGGTCAGATGAATGGATTATTTTATTTTTATTTGAATGTACATATTACTCATCTAATGCCCAGCTCTGTGTTTCTCTGTAGTTCGTCACAAGCATAGCCCCCAAAACATGAACATAGTGCTGATTTCTTGTAACCGACATTTGTTTACAACGATATGGAGTTGAGCAGAATTCAATTGTTGATTCGGGGCTGCCCAGCCCCCACCAATTGGTACCTACCAGCTTGGCCAGCAGGCTTGTGGTGGCTACTTGGGTTCTCACCTTCACCCTCGCATCACATCTTCGGTGAATTATCACGAGAGAGTTATTTCCGTCATTCATCATTTGTCGCAACGGAACCTCGGCAGCATTCAAGATGAGTCTCGTCTGGGCCATAAGACTCGGATGGCAGGGTAGCATTAGCGCATTCCAAATGGCAATTGGGGCGGACGCACGTTGGTGCAAAGACGCTGCGAGGTACCACAGTAAGGTGACGAGGGCTACATCGGTCAGTTTCCGATGCATGTCGAGGGTCAAACCCATCGCGTCGGTGGCTGAAAAGTTTAGTCACTTTCGCTTACAGCAGCACATTTGGCAAGGTCCGTGAATTCAAATGTCGAATCCATGCAAGGGACTTCTGATTTCTTCAAGGGCATGTAATCAACAGCCAACCATCACGCGACGTCAAGCCAATCGCAGATTGTCCAAAAGATGTGCTTCATCGACTCAGCAGTGCAGTATTGCAAAGCACAGTAAGATGCAACCCCACTGTCTTCATCTTCATCACAGTGCGGTACCGTGCAGCGGATGTGCCTCGCCAAAGAGCCCTAGGCAGACAGACCACTGAAGGCCAACACAATGTGACCCTGCAGCCTGCTTTGACAAGTGTGCCGTAGGGCCGAATCATGCAAGGCGTTATGCGCGCGATTGCGAAAATCGGCAGTTCAATTTCCTTTCGCCATCGGTACGGGCCGTTGGGGCGAAGGCGCCGCCCCCAAAGCGCGTAGGTTGGTCGGGGACCTCGGGGAAATGGGGCCCGTTGAAGGGTAACGATCAGCGAGGCAATGTTGGCGGATTTCACATCCGTCGCCCCCTATGGGTGTTGCGCTTCTGTACCAGCAAAGATGTTGCTTAGTCTCCACTATTGCCTGCTAGTACCTAACTTGTACCTACCCAATATCTGGCCTGTTAGCACGTGAATCATTATGTATCGTTGCCAATTGAGACATGATTGACAGTCGTTGCCTATGATCACAAATGACATAGAACATGCGACGTTGACAGACTTGTGAGCGATAAGAAAGCCTACGGTAATGCCCATACCATTTTTGAATATGCTCGTCCTAGAGTTCGCTTGTTTTCTGTTCAAGTTCCTTCCCGCCTAATTTCAATTTTCCGCACCAATAGACTATCACAACTTACTACTGCTTCACCTCACTGTTGCCTTCAAATCATGGAAGTAAATCAGGTTGAAGCGGTTGTGAATAGACCGAGGGGAAAGCTGTCCTGGTTTCTCGTCGTTGTCTCCCTGATTTCCTCCATGTTTCTGTTTGCACTTGACAACACAATTGTTGCCAACGTTCAGCCTAGTATAATTAAATCCTTGGGAGACGTCGACTTGTTGCCATGGGTTTCCGTATCTTACCCTTTGGGCGTTGTTGGACTCAATCTGCTCCAGTGAGTTGGGCCGTTCTTTGAGAAGCGCGATTCACGCAGCACTAATGACAACAGGACAAATATTTTCATGTTGTTTGACAACAAGATCCTCTACATTGGCAGCGTCATTATCTTCGAGATCGGATCAGCAGTTTGCGGAGCTGCGCCAAACATGGCGGCATTGATTGTAGGCAGACTCATTTGCGGCCTCGGTGGTTGTGGCATCTACGTCGGAGCCATGAACCTACTATCCTTCATGACAACTGAAGTAGAGCGGCCGAAGTACCTGAGTCTTGTTGGACTGACTTGGGGAGTCGGAACGGTGTGCGTACAGTCCTTTTCATGATTCAGTGATTATTTCCAGCGACTAACTGCCAAGTAGCACCGGTCCACTTATTGGGGCAGCCTTTACTGAGTCATCGGCAACTTGGAGATGGTGTTTCTACATCAACCTCTGCGTGGGCTGTGCGGTAGCACCTGCCTATCTTTTCCTCTTGCCTTCGCAAAATACCGCTTTCGAAGGAACCATCATGTCGCGTTTGCGCGGCCTTGACTGGGTTGGTGCGATCGTAAATTGTGGTGCGATCATATCCTTGACTATGGCCATTTCATTTGGAGGGGGACTATACCCATGGTCTTCAGGTCAGATAATGGGACTCTTCGTTTGCTCTGGCGTTTTATGGGTGGCGTTTTTCGTACAGCAAACATTCTCCCTGCTTACGCCCAAGGAACGCCGCATCTTTCCGACCAAGTACCTCAAGTCTCGGGACATGATCCTCCTCTTTGGCTCTGTCATGTGCGCAGCCACGGTTGTGTATATCCCACTATACTTCATCCCATTGTATTTCCAGTTTGCTTGGAATGATACCTCCTTGCAGTCAGCAGTCCGTCTTCTTCCACTTGTCTGCTTCCAAGTATTTGGAGTCATACTTTCCGGTGCGTTGATGAATAAGGTTGGATACTATTTCCCATGGTATCTCGCTGGCGGTATTTTCTCCCTCATCGGCGGTGTCCTACTCCATCTGGTTGATCTCGAGACTCGGGCTGCTCTCATCTACGGCTACAGCATATTAGTAGGGTTTGGCTCTGGTCTCTACGTTCAGACGGGTTATGCAGTATCGCAACTGCTAGTGTCTGCTGAAGAGATTCCCAAGACCGTTGCATTGATAGGATATGGCCATATTTCTGGTGTCACGATGGCCTTGACAATTGGTGGCAGCGTTTTCCTCAACCAAGCCACTGACGGAATTGCTCAAGTACTCCCATCTACTCCAAGAACGTTGCTGCAACAGGCCATCACCGGAGCCGGAGGTGGCTTCTTCGAGACCATTCCCGATGAAAAACGCGATGTTGTGTTGGGTGTGATTGCCAAAAGTATTGGCAACGTGTACGGAATTGTCATTTTTGCCGCGAGTATGAGCATTGTTTTATCACTTTTCATGAAACGAAGAAGACTCGATTTTAGTCCAGCAGCACCAACTCCGGACACATCAGTGGACACAGGCAAAGAGAGTGTCTGATCAATATCATCGGAGATGTAGTGGCTCTCTAGCAAGGGAAAAAAAAAAAAAAAACTAGACTAGATTGATTCTACTGGCCTCGAGATAGTCTCAAACGATCCCGCAGCCCATAAGTACAACATAAATTTAAATCCTGAATTTAGGAGTACTTTCGTCGTAACGGCCGTCACACTGATGTTGATATTACCGAATGCAGATCGCCTCCATGAGCAAGTAGACTCTGTGGCATTTGAGCACGTCTCTCCAGAGCTTGAGAGAACCAACTTGGACTTCTCCAAAAGCTCCTTCATAGTGTTCCACTTTACCTAGACGAGAATCATGGGGTGCTGACATGGTTGTGGCAGGCCCCTGCGGATTGCCAAAAGCTGTCGCTATGGTTGTTGGTGGACTGTGACAACGATAGATCAAAGTACGCAGCTGGGCAGCTAGGATCATGCATGACCCAGGGTGTCCGGATCTGCATATAACACTTGCCGATTCAATTCCATCCGGACATCATGTTATGAATTATGGGTTACATGCAGCATGCTACATTTAGAAGCACACTTCTCCACACCGATGTGGCATACAGTCCTGGTCGCGGCAGAGCCTTATCGGCACAGGACTCTTCGCAAAGCTGACCAGGAAGAACCGGTCAGGATCCTGCTCAATGTCGGCCCCGTTTGTGATTCTGATTGGACGCCCGATTCCTAGCATTCTGCAGACCTTCTTGTGTTACCCAAACTATGCAATATTTGGATCCTCCAATCTGCGGAGTTACGCCGGGTCCCCGATACCATTGGCAACCGTGCGGAGTTGCCACGCCAAGCCATCTGGGTATGTGCCAGGTGCCTAGCTCGCCTAGGTGGTTGGCTGCATTTGTTGTAGGGGGTTTTGGGGGCCGTCGCTTGAGCAAACCAAAAGTCCCAGCGAGCGTGGCATTTATTACACAACTGGGCGTCCAGTTTTCGCGACTTTGTGGCACTTTAATACATAGATTTAGAATTTCAATTCCGCGAAGGCATTTGTTCCCAATTTCTTGTAGGTCTTCCACGAAAAACAGGCCTTTCGCGCATATTGGTCTACAATGGCCGTTCCATCGGATAGCGTGGGTGCCGTTGTCGCAAATACAATTCTACAGTTTCTTGCCGTGGTCGCAGTGGCCCTTCGATTTCGTACCCGATACAAGGCACGGCAGCCTCTGGGTAGCGATGACTGGACAATTTTCATTTCAATGGTTTGCTGAGCCTGCGTCGCCATTTCGGAAACACTCACTCATATTCCTTCTAGATATTCTCCTTGGGTCTCTACTCAAGTTTCATGTACGGTGTTAGTCATGGGCTCCTTGGTGTCCCTTGGGCGACTATTTCACCCGACGGTTTTGTCAGCTTCAGAAAGGTACGTTTGTCGCAACTTATAAGAAGCCACTCAGCTAAAAATCTATTGCCAGATTCAATTTGCCGCCATCATAATCTGCCATTTTGTTTACGGCCTGATCAAAATTTCTGTGGTCCTTTTCTACAAACGAATTTTCACGATTGTCCGCTCGTTTAGCATTGCCTCCAACAGTTTGATCGGTTTGATCGTCCTCTACATCATTGTGTCTTTCTTCGTATGTGCACTTGAAGTCGAATTTCAATATGTCATATTAACAGATAGTGTTTAGACGATGGTCTTCTGCGCCCGAGGCGTTACATCTTTCTGGTCGACCCCTGCTGTGCTAGAAGGCACGCAATATGTGCTTTATCCGCCAACTCTGATCACTATTTTTGCTGTCCTTGATGTGGGGCTAGATGTCCTTGTGCTGAGCCTGCCAATCCCAGCCATCATGCGTCTTAAGTTGAGCCGCCGAAGGAAGGCAGCAGTCTCTGGCATTTTCCTTCTAGGTGCTTTGTAAGTCAAAGTACTCTGAGCTATGCATTGCTTTTTTTTTTCTGATAGTCTCAAGCTGTCTCGTCTGTTCCGTCATACGGCTGTACTACACCCGCTCATTGGAAGGTTTCACCGACAAGTCTATTGAGGAAAAACGACGTAAGTCACGTTCCGGAGTCGAATCTTTGCATAAGACTTGAACTAATTGGTGAACCAGGGCTCTCGGAGAACAATGATCTCTGGGCGCATATCGAAGCCTACGCGTCTGTCTTTACCGCTTGCCTTCCTACTCTTCGCCCCATGTTCACCGGGGACGGGGATTTCCCGAGAGTATTTGGCAGCCTCAAATCCATATTCTCTAATTCAAGCCGCTCCCAAATCTCCCAGGGTACTGAGTGGAAAGAGGTTAGCCATGGTAACGGTTCCGGACCACAGCAGGGAGCATATTACGAGATGAATACTAGCCACGAAGCTCACGCACTCTCCAACAAGAGCAGCCAGAAGCTCGACGCATCAAACCAGTCGAATGATGTCATTCTGGTGCAGAATACTTTCACCTCGCAGCGAGAATAGTTTACGACTGGTCGCTTGGCATAGACTCTATTCAAGTGTTGGTGGAAACCGCAAGGCAAATGGTTGAAGCAGAGTCTCTGAATCTGGATGGACATTGTCACTGTTACACTTCCAGGGGGTTTCCATATCCGCGCGTGGTGTCAGAATTGTTATTTGTCGTGGGCGAGAAAGGAGTGGAGGATACGAATGTGGGATGAGGGAGAGTTTGTATAGGACATTGCAAATCAATCATTTTGACACCTCCGTCAAATACATACGCGTACCTACCTACCTAGCTGAACAGCTAAAATTTTCTTGTACTCATCAGCGATATACTCCCTGGAAAATGGAGCAGTGCTAGGTGCTTGGGGAGGAAGCTAGCCACTAGTCACCCCGCGCGGGCCGTAGCGTCATTAGCAGTCGCACTGGCCTATGTACCTAGGTAGGTAGGCTTCAAGGACCTTAGTCCCTAATTCTAGCTACCTAACCAGAGTTTTTAGTTTGGTCAAATACCAATGTGCCTATGTACGTATCCCACAACACCACCTTCCTTCAACCATTCAACTCTACTGCATCTCGACCAGGTGAACTTTTCGAAGAAAATATATTTGTTACTACTCTGATAACTCGCTTCGTCTATTCCATGTCTGTAATATGATGTCTTTAAATTCCGTCTCTAGTGAAGTATCTCAGAACCCAGCTAGGAGACTGACACTTTACATCCGTTGGCACTTTTGCAAGTCATTTTCAGCTCCCCTTTCCAAGGTCGTGGATCTTCCGACTTGAGGGTTGCGATTGACTGAGAAAGCCGGGCGAGAACATACGACGCTTCAATGACGGCCTTCTGCTGACCGAGGCATGCACGATTTCCGCCGCCGAAACCGAGAAACTCCCATTGTGCCGGCTTGATGTGGTCCCAGCGCTCAGGCTTGAAGGTCTCGATATCCTCGCCAAAAACCTCTTGGTCGCGGTGGAGAGCATAGTAACTCATCACTACCATCGATCCCTTCGGTACAAAGACTGGGCGGTCATGCTCTGGCCCACCACCTGTTGGGAGTGTGACATCACGTAAAGCTACACGGCCTAAAAGCGCGAAAATGGGGTAAAGTCTCAGGGCTGCTCGGGAGAATTAGCATGTGTACAAAATCTTGACACCATGTGCACTCACTCTCATGCAATATGTTTGCTATCAGCTTGGACTGTGTCAGATTCTCCGCGGACAGTGCGGCCTCGGGCTTGTCGAGAAATTCATTGCGAAGTTGCTGCCAGTATTGAGGGTGACGCGCCAAAAGAAATAGCGCATTTGTGAGGAGTTCCGAGGTAGTATCCTGCGCTGCCATCATTGCCTGAATGACTTGACTACGGATGTAGGCTTGGTCGTCAGTTTGTGCCGAAAGTCCTTGTATCAGACTTTTGCTTTTCAGAGACTTTTGCTCCGCTTGGCCAATACAATAATCCAGAAAGCTGTGGGCTGTGGCGCAGGTTTTGATATAACCACCTTGTGGCAATAGACTCCAGGCTCCTCCAAGCATGACTTTGAACATACTGTAAACTAGAGCTTTGTGGAAATATTCAACGAATTCATTCGCAGTCAAAGGAGCACCATTTGATTGATCAGAAGGATGGAAGCCTAACACAAAATACAATGCTGAGTTGAGGAACTTGAACGAAAGTTTTAGTAACAGGACGGTCCAAAATGAGCTTGAGACACGATACATACCGTGACGTAGAGCAAAGGCTGTAGGTCTACTGCAGTACCATCTTTGGGCAGTGTTTCGATCAACTTGTCGACCTCTTCTTGGAGGATAGAAAGATCCTTGATGTTGTTGAAATCAAACGATGGCTTCAGCAATTTCCGAGAGTGGCTCCAAGTGTCGCCATCAGTAGTGATGAAGCCCTTTCCGCAGAAGTATTCCATTCCAGGGAGTCGCATAGGTTCCACACCGAAGTCCTTCGATGTGTTGATAGCTCGGATATTGTCCGGGCTAATTGTGCAAATCGTAGGAAGCGATGAAGCCCAGCCGTAAGATTGGTATGTATGTCCATGTTTCTGGTGAAGCTGATACAAGAATGGGATTTCCATGTACATTCTCATTTGGAAGTCAAAACCAAACAAGGGCTCCTTGGAATGGTGTGTGACCGCGGGCTCACACCCATAACTTTTGATGGTCGCATTCTTCTGGGAACGGCGATGGTGAAGCCAAAACCCGAGTGAAACGAGCCCAGCAAAAGCGGAATAGACGAGATAACCCATTGTCGTGGCGGTAACACTGGAGAGTTGGAATACCAGTTCGATTGACCTTGATGATGGTTAATGGATCAAAGCAGTGTTTGGGGGATGTGAGAGGGCAAGAAGAAATCTGGTCTCCAAATTCGAGAGCCTCAACTCTTCTGAGGTAGGTGTCAAAAGTCCCAGGCTGGGAACTTCTCGGCACGATGCTACCTGGGTACAGAACATAGGTGGTACTTACTTCGTACATAGGTACATTATACGAACTAGGTAGGTCCGTTAGAGATATGCCCCGCAGCCCGCTATTGCCGCCCGTGTGACGCTGCGACGCATAAATCCGCCCCAGGGCTGCAGGTGCACCAACTAAGCACCAACAAAGCACCCGCAGCCCCCACGTTGCAGCAGATGTGCCCCTCTTCACTAGATATAGAACGATAACTGTCTACACTTTTAAATGCACTGTGTGTATTCTATTAGTGTATTTCGCAAGGGTGCAGGTTGCCTGGAATGTGCCAACGAAATGAAATGTTCGTTGTTTTGATAAGCCTCAATCACATTGGATGACTGAAGTAACCTACCTACCTAAGGTTACCTCGTTCAGTGATTAGTCCGGATATAACAATCTGGCGTGCCACCTGGTGTAGATTGAGATTAGCGTTATAGAACAAAGAAAAAACACCGAACCTCGTGTCTTGATCGGGTGTCCTTGCACCAAACCTGTACACCATGGCTCTACTGTCAATTTTACTTGGTTGCGTCGCTTCCTACATCGTTCTGAAATATGTCCTGAGGCTGTTTTGGCCACGCGTTTGGGGCCTCCCTGGGCCCATTTGGGGACGTTTGTCTGGCCTTTATCGCATATGGCTCCTGAGCGACGGCAGAGGCCCCATTCACTATGCCGAATTGCACAGGAAGTACGGACCTGTGGTGCTCACCGGTCCGAAACATGTCTCAATATCGGATTTCGCGATGATACCTGTCATCTATGACGCCAAAAATGCATTCATCAAGGTCGGTGGTCTACTTGCAGCTCGTACGTCTCAACCTAGTACTGATCGTGACAAAAGAGCGAGTTTTACAACGTTTTCCGTCCCCTGTTTCGAGGCCAGCCAATGGACACAGTGTTCACGACTGCAGACGTTGCACACAACAAGAGGCTAAAGGCTACTCTCGTGAAGAGCCTCACCGGCTCCCCGCTGATTCTCCAGCCGGAGATACAAAAAAGCATAGACATCTTTGTTGAGCAAATGTACATCTCCCAGGGTCAGTCTATTGACTTGTCTTATTGGTCATTCTACTGGTCTTTTGACATTACATTTGCGCTTGTTTTTGGAGAGTTTTATGGGTATATGAAGACCCGGAATGATTGCAACAGGTGGATCTATACTTTCAAAACCATCACGGGCGGGGCTGCTATACTAGGTCAAAAGCCTGAATGGTGCTCGTGGACGCTTGCTAATGACTCTGTGATGAGTCTCATGCGCCGCTTCCAGAGCTTCCCGGACCCTACGCAAGAGTTTCTTCAGGTGCGTCCGTTCTTGTACACAGAGGAGGGAACTTCATGAATCTCAAACTAACGTGTGGTAGGAAGTGGAAAATCGGATTCGATCCCATGACGCCAGTAACCATGAGTGTGGCAAGACGTTCATTTGCAAAGTGCTGGCGGATCGCAAAGATCACAACGATTTCAACGAGTATGCGGAGGCGGTGAATATACTCTTCGAGACCTTGTTAGTGCTCACTAATAATTCCCTGCCTCCATCTCATCGATTTCCGCTTTGAACCATTCAACTGATAGATACCTTTCCAGCTTTGCGGCGGCTGCAGAAGTAGCTGTGACCTTGGGGACGGTATTCTACTGCTTGCTCAAGAATCAAACGGCGTACGATAAGCTTGTAGCTCAATTGCGTAGCACATCTGATGGTGATGGGAACCCCGACATAAACACGTGGAGAAATCCTTATTTGTGAGTTATAATTGTGCTTCACTGCCTGATATATAATACAATCCAGTGACTGATTTGTTGGCTTGGCCAGGTATGCGATCATCAAGGAATCACTAAGACTGTACTCCTCTAATTCTCCTCCCATGGAACGAATTGTACCTGAGAGCGGCATTCGTGTCAGTGGCCACTTCATTCCGGCAGGGACAATTATCAGCGTGCCACAGTATGCAGCGCATCGGGATCCAGAGGTTTACGGTAGTGATGCAGATGTATTTCGTGCAGAACGGTGGCTTGAAGCCGACGAACAGAAGTCGCGGCTCATGGACCGGAATTTCCTCGCGGTATGTCAGGCCATGCACTACAGAAGATTTCATGATTCGCTCACAATTTCCCAGTTTGGCCGTGGCACACGTGCCTGCGTCGGCCGTGACTTGGCATCATTACAACTTCGCATGCTCTTGGCCGACACGCTAAAGAATTTTGATATTCGGTTCGCTAACGCAAAGGTCCACCCTAAGATAACTATGTTTTGGATGCTAGATCATGTTGGACTGGATGGCATCTTCACTCCCGTTGGCAATACATGATGATGGCGTGTCCATTTTCTTAGGTGGAAGGGATTTTCTTGTACCTCACATAGGTCGTACTTCTATTTGATGGAATTATTCCAGACTCGAGGTGTTTCGATCTGGAACGACTTCGAAAGTATAGCAAACGAGACGTTGCAAATAATTACTCAGTCATCGCGTCACTAGAGAGACAAGTTAAACAAGATGCATGTATATTCCTAGCAACCTCTGGGAGATAGGCACATAGTACTCGATTTGAATTTTTTTTATCAATCTTAGATGGGCCAGCAGATTGATTGACATATTTCTATTTCAGAATAAACATTAGTCCAATATTGGTGCACAGAGAGTCTTAAAATCGGTCACAACATTTTTGACTAGGAAAGCATGATACATAGAGCTGAGTTCAGTTAAAGCTCATTGGCGTATATATCGATATGAGAATTTGGCTTTGATGTCGATGCTGAAAGAAAAGTCCATCCACTTAATTTGTGACAACATTGTCTCGACCTGTGAATAGTCAACAATGATCGGTGGGCGAGAAGGTAATACTGTAATATACTTCGTCTACATCGAATGATGGAAAAGATAGATCACAGAGGGACTCTACGCAGTAGGGCCTACTCTACATGGGTTTCAAGAACTTTTGCGTGCTCATATGGTCATGATTGGATTGGTTATAGCTAATTTCCTCGAAGTGAACCAAAGTACTCCCACTAAATCCTCTCCATCCTCCGCGATTGAAGTGAAATATTTCTGGGCATGGTGAGACCCTGCAGAACTCTTTCGCTCAGCCTGACTCTGCGTAAAGGCCAGCATCTGGGTAGCGGATATCATCGTCGCGATCTGGGTAGCGGATCTGCTCATCGTTGTCGTGGCGGACAAGCAAGTCACCCTTGGAATCTGATCGAATAAGAACGATGTGGTGATTCTAGAGCAAGGGATACTTACCTCCTGCTGGGAGAGCCCAGGCGAGAACGCCAAAGGTGGCAGCGAGTAGGATGGATAGACGCATTTTTAGAATGATGGCTATGCGTTGTGTGTTTTAGGGCTGACTTGGAAATATCAAGAAAGAAGAAAGTAGAGTGTTTGAGCAACTATGAATTTTTGTCTTCTCGTAGTTGATCCATAGCTGCAACCTCTATATATAAATACTCCGGGGTAGGAGTGCGGGGCTTGGCCACTTCTGGTTGGAAAAGAATTGTCAAAAATCTCACACAATCACAGTGCATAGTCCTAGATCATCATGTAGCCATGTACCTCTGTTGACCGATCGAACGGCTTCTCAGGGTAGTGTCTTGCGAAAATATTGGCTTTACTATTAGCCCCCATGCAATGGGGCGATGATCGTCGATGATCTGTAAAGCAATAATATGCAACAAAGGGGCCGTAATTTTGGCCAATCAACGTCCAGCATCGGTTATGCAATCCTACGTTACACGGAATGACCCATCACCAACTATACAGATGCATGGGACTTTGCCGCTACCGTGGCCAAGAGGTAAATGGGTCGCGTCCTCGATCTGGCCATCCTTGGAGCTGTTGTTCCGTTGACTGTCCGTTGACTAGGGCCCCAGAGAACCAAACTCGCACAGGCTGCATATGGATGCCCACACAACTTGACCCAACAACATAGCTTGACTTCACACTACTGCCATCATCTTCTTTTGGTGCAAATCCTCTTAGTTCTGAGCAAAAACCCAAGACCATCACTGTTGCTCCTCCCCAGATTCTTCTGATACGTTTGTGAAGGCTTTTTAGCAACATGTATCAACAAACAAACGACAGCTACGAGAAATTGCCGTTCATCAAAGATGATACAGGAGAGTCCCGTGAATCTGGAGAACAGCCCAATGGCTTTATTTGTTTCTGGAATAGACTCTCAGTGAGGATGAAAATTTCAATTCACCTTTTCATGGTGCTACTGAATGTTTCGCTATTCTTGGTCATGATACACTCCCAATTCCAAGGTCCAGTGCATCCGAATAATGGTATGTCACAGACCGGCGGTAACTCATGGCTCACATTGCTAATTGAAGTACACCAGCTTTACGGAACATGAAACTTCAATGGAGGCCTACTATGAGCATCACGGCTGGCATGAGTCCTTATGCTAGTGGCGCAGAGGACGCGATTGATGATGCCTGGCATGAGCTTATGGGCAATATCAGCATCAGAGTTGGTCAGGATGAACTCAACCAAAATGGCAATCACCAGACTTCTGTCGAACTTCCGGATGGTGGCGGACACTTAGCGTGGCTGGGTGTTTTTCACCAGCTTCACTGTCTTGTAGGTGTTGCCCATATGACGTCTACTGCTTTGGAATGCTAACCGATGGTAAAGAAAATGTTACGACAACTGAATTACAGAGATGAATATTATCCAAATCAGACAGCAGACGAAGCTAGAGATCTGGAAGTTCACATGAGTAAGTCTTTCGGCACACCAGTCACTATTGATTCCTTGTTTCTTAGTCTGACCACTGAGATTTACAGACCATTGCATCGAAAACTTAAGACAGTCGGTTATGTGCTATCCTGACACATCCTT
Source organism: Neopestalotiopsis clavispora (assembly GCA_014621435.1). Classification (NCBI taxonomy): domain Eukaryota; kingdom Fungi; phylum Ascomycota; class Sordariomycetes; order Amphisphaeriales; family Sporocadaceae; genus Neopestalotiopsis; species Neopestalotiopsis clavispora. The sequence goes on from JAANBA010000048.1 coordinate 65,946, forward strand.
CACGACTTTCGTTTGGACACATCGAGACCCTAAGCCTGTACTAGACGTTCGGAGATTTGAGAGAAAATGTGTAGACTGGGAGCATTTCATGGGAGAGGTAACCCCTCGGGTGGTCAGTTTCGAAGAGGTCGACGACTTGGTCAATCCCATACTTGATAGTAGTATTTCAGATTAGAATATTAGATATTTGCATCGCTGCACTGTTTGAATTCAGACTCGATGGTCCGCTCAGACGAATGCTGCTTCGTTCACCTGCATCTTTGACAGACCTATCTGTGTATGTGTACACATCTAGCACGTAGACATCTGCTTTACGCATGAACTCTGAATTTGCATCCGACAGCTAACTATACTCTAGGGTTATTTGTTTCATCTTGACTGGCAAAGCTCCAAGCCAACACATCATCCCACACCACACATTTGTGTTTCAGTCCAAACCCTGTGATACCGCCAAGGGATGGATCGACCTCTTCGATAGTCAAATCCGCGTTACACATCAACATTTGACGAAGAAAGTCAATGCAATGCCTTGTATGCCAATCGGTTTGGTAATCATCAAGTTGTGTGAAATTCACCGAACGATTGTCATTAACAGCATCCAATAGTGTATAATATGCCATACGAATAGAATCAACGCAGTGCAGCTGGTGATATACAGCCAAGCTCGCGCCATGTGGTGCTAACACTGGATCATGAAAGAAGCCACCATGAGGCGGAAAGACTGCTTCCCATGCTGCATTTGACTTCACTGAAGGAGCTTCGGCAAAAGTTGAATTGAACTCGAATGAGAAGTCCGCCGTCCGGACTATTGAGCGCGTGTTAGTTTCTATCAAGGACCAAACACCTGAGTTTACTCACTTGCAGCGCCTGGAAGGACATCCGAGACACTGCGGCAGGTCTCGTCTGTTCCGACGCGCCCAATCGCGAATCCAATACTACCACTTATCAGGGCTATGAGAAACGCCAAAGCAAGTGTAACTAGAACACTTGGCTTTCTTGCATTTTCAGGTAGTTGAGGGGGATATTGAGATTCGTCCTCATCACCTGCGACTGGAGCGTAGATGGTGGATAATTTCGAAGTCAGCCACGGCGCCATGGTGTTCGCTGATGGCTTCCAGGAGTGATTAAAGCTCAGATCAACCCTTTGATTTGACACAGAGCTGGTTGAAAATGGAGGCAATGAAGACTACGCGAAATTCTGATGTGAGAGCAGCTTGACGAGCAGGGTCAAGAAGGTAGCAGGTCACTGGCACGTTAGTAAACGCCCCCAAGTGCCAACTGCGTTACCACATCTACTATACGATAAGTGCATACGTTCGGTGAAGTACACAGTAGAGTATGGCCGAATGGACTGGTCTGATTGATGACATGGTTGCATCCCTGTGACGTCCGAACATGATCAGCCGGGGGCCAAGTGGGACGGCCCCCCACCCCTTACTACTGGCAAATATACATGCATTGGGACCAGCATCATGCAAGCTGCGAATACCGGATCAGTCGTCACATATGCAACCAACATTCAAGGCTGACTCCGGTGAAGTAAGTATTGTCGCTATCCATGGCTTCGGGTTCTTGTACGAACCGTGCCTACCAAGGAATTGATGTGCCAAGTGTATTTGCCTTTGCAAAAATTTCATCAACTCCATGTTAGTCACTAGTTCACTCTTCCCTTGCGCTTGAATACCACAAGTCAGAGCATCATGCGATTTTCGTCAAGTCCTTTGTTCACATATTCGCGGCTGCCAGCTCAAGAATCTTCCGACAGTCGTCGGCAGCCGAAATCATGGGCAAAGTCTACATACTATGTGACAATAGCCTTTTCCATCGTGGTTCTGATGTCTGGATCAATTGCACTATACCAAGGGATTTTCTCCAAACCTCCTACTTTTCAAGCACTCAGATCTATCTCGAGAACATTCCGCTATGATCGCAATTTCTCGTACCCTCCGGATGAAATCACGAATGGAGCTTGGGATAGTCTTTTCCCCGATAATGGCGGATTCTTTTCCCATCCTCCAGAAATCACATCTCGTGTAACAATCTCTGTTTTCCATCAGCTTCACTGCCTCGTGAGTTACGCTTCAATACCGTACTGCATGATAATGTCATCACTCACGCGAATTATAGGACGCAATTCGTCGATCGTATTGGTCGGTCTACGATGCAGCCATGGAAGGCCGGCGCATGACGGAGCAAGATTTCCCAGAAATGACATCCCCATCACATGTGCGACATTGCGTGGACTTGCTGCGTCAAACTCTTATGTGTTATGGAGACACGACAATAGAGACAAAAGATGGTGATAGAGGCGTAAGCGGATTTGGCGTGCAACACGAATGTCAGGATTATGGGCAACTAGTTGAGCTCATCAGTGCGTGGCAACGATGATCCTAGGTACTCTTATTTTGTAACACCGTAGATATGGAATGTCGACAGACTGTCACTATTCATCTCGATATGTCGAGTCTAACGTGTAAACGTATCGTTAACTGTCTTGTCTGGACTGACACGACCAAGCTGTTTCTTGCAGTCGCATGTTTGTCCCCAAAGGCCAAATGTTAGTTTGTGTGGTAGACTGAGATTTGCACGGTACTACGAATGCCATCCATCATTTCATCATCATGGGGTGATCAGTATGTACGTTGGTTGATTGGCAATCTACATAGATAGGCGCCCAGCGCATCACGTCCCATGTCCTTCGGAAGATTGTAGCCGAACACGGTCGTCACTGCCGAGACGGCAAAGAGAAACAAGTAAACAAACCAACAGTAGGCTAACGACCCACATACTGACCTTCCTAGTGGATAGTACCGAGTATGCAGCAGCAGGTTATTCGGTCACAGTGGTCCACCTAGGCCAATCTCACGCTATCTTCCCCGCGGTCGGGATCAACTCGCTTCCAAGCTTCCTACTTCAAGTTGGGTCATTTCTTTCGAATGCAACCGCAATTCAGCCTCGGTATGTGTAGGTGGGACCATGTTTGTATGCAGCTGCAAATGGGACCAATTTATGTCCAAACAAGTTCAATGCATGGTGATATGAGCACAGTGCTTGAGCATCCTTGAATACATACCCAGCTTCGGTATGCAGCCCTGCAGTTTCTGGCCCCAGCGCCGGCGGCGCAGCCCCTCTGCCGGGAATGATCGTACCCGCGGCCCCCAAATCTCTGGTCTTGCATTCGCCATACCCACATTCAGCCTGCATTGCGACCTGATCCCGGACGCTGACATGGATTTAGGCGCTTTAACGAAGCAGAGGGCAATCATTGGTTGTTACAGCTTTTGTTGGTGATGCTGCTTACCTCTAGTGACCAACGAGCCGATCTCCTCACACAAGTAATAATTCGCATAGGTTCATATCCGCTTGACATCGATCATTTACGGATAGGTGCATTACATTGTATGACGAAAATTCATACCGTTCTCAGATGTCTACCTATGTATATAGCATGCGCTGACTGATAAGGCTTCACATCACAACAATACTCGTATCTTTTTCAGTTCTTGTCCGACTTGTGGCTTGCACCGCAGCTATTGACAAAACATGGCGGCATCTACAATATCAAGTTTGCTTACGTCCATCTCAAAGGGCTGCACAACATACCAAGACTACTACCAAGAGAAAGGATACTCTGTCCCAGATGATCATTGTAATCCGCAAGATGGACCATCAGAACTACCACCTAACGTGGAGCTCGCCCGTCAAGCTGCCAGAGAAGCTTGCATGGAGCTATACGATAGGCTCTCCAAGCCCCAAGAGATTGTCTTAGACGCCGCTCCAGCTGTAAGTGACAAGATCATCCCTTCTGGTCATTCAGTGGAAGCCAGATACTAACAAACGATACAGAGTACTCGCGTCATGGCTTTAGATGTCATATACACTTACAAACTAGGGTATCAACTTGGCTGGGGTGAGAAGACAACATACACTGATCTCGCTAAAGCGCATGGTCTGGACGCGGAGGACGTTAAGCGCATGCTTCGTCTTGCGATGGCACATCGTATTTTTCATGAGACTGACGATGGAATGATTGTGCACACGGCGGCGTCTTACACTCTTGCAACTAGCAGAGGTCTGTCGGCCTGGGTTGGTCTTCTAACGAAAGAGAACTGGCCGCCAATGCTGCAGGTAATATGCCACAATAAATTCATTTGGGATCGATCACCAGTGCTGATCAGTATCACAGATTGCCGATGAGCTTGGAAAACACCCTGGATCCGAGGAGCCATTAGAATCAGTGAGTAATCATATTTCACCATTTCACTTTTGTTATAATTGACACAGGAGCAGGCGTATGCGGTGGCCCACAAACTGGTAGAACCGGCTTTCAAGACTTGGGAGAAGGACCCAGAAAGAATCAGAAGATTTTCTGATGGCATGGAATACGTGTTCGCTGGCGTAGGTCTTGATTTCAAGGAAGTCCTCAAAGACCTTGCCATCAAAAGCGCTCAAACACCGTTGTTTGTCGATGTGGGAGGATCAAAGGGTCATGTGAGCATCGGCATCGCACGAGCCTACCAAGACTGGAAATTCGTTGTGCAGGATTCCGCCCAAACAATCGCTGTTGGAAGAGAGGAGCTACCAACAGATCTGACGTCCAGGGTCGACTTCGTGGTCCACGATTTCTGGCAGGTACAGCCTATCAAAAATGCGGATGTCTACTTCTTCCGCATGATTTTTCATGATTGGAGCGATAAGTATGGAGCTCGCATTCTTCGAAATCTTATACCTGCACTGAAACCCGGCGCTCGTATCATCATAAGCGATGCTTGCCTTCCTCCGAAAGGAGCTGTCAGCCTTTTCCAGGAGCGATGGCTTAGGTGAGTTCTCCACACAGAGGCTTTTGACAAATCTCATGAAGAAATGTGTCCTGATTTCTCTCTAGAGGGTATGACGTTGTTATGAAGTGTTTCACCAATGGTAAAGAACGAGATGTTGAGGGGTGGGCTACATTATTTGCGAAAGCAGATGCTAGTTTCAAGTTCTTGGGTGTGAGAATGCCACCAGGAAGTAAAGAAGCGCTCATTGAAGCAGAATGGGCACCAACGGAAGTATGAGGAATGTTGGTTAAGACAAGTCAAGTATTGCAAAAGAGCTATTTCCTACCATACTATGTTATCACAGATTGTATCATTGAAGCAAGAGGACCGATATTTACCGGAGAGCACGAGACTCAGTCTTCACTATGCGTACATGGATTATAGTACGAACGGTGGTAATACTCATCACTGATTACCTGCGCAGGTGTGTCCAATTGGCCTTCACCTCCCCCTCTCTATATCAAGATAATGAACTGAGACCCTGTTACAAACGCCGTCGATAATCTCTTCTCCCTTCCATGACCTGTGGTGGTACATTCGAAAGGGCATCAACTTCTCAAGCAGAGTGAACCTAATCACATTGTCCGGTAGTCCCAAGAGACCTAGAAAGCTTAACACAACACAATATTGGCGACGTAAAAGTGTGTTTCTGGCGATTGCGTCGCTCGGATACTAGCTGGTCATGAATAAATTAGAAGAAGTTCCATCAAGAGTCAGGTAGCTGACCTTCCAATGCTCCTGTGCATCTATTTGACAATAGGAAGCGAGAAAGCTTTATTTATGAGAAAAATATGATCCTGCATTCAACTCGTTAGAGTTGATGCTTCGGCTCTCCCGACCAGAACAAAAACCTCCTCTGCAACAGGATCGAGGACTCTTCTTTCTCTCAATCTTCGCTTGTGGCCTAGTTTGGCTTTCCGAAACAACCTTCTCAATGTTTCTGCCTGGATCAAACTGACAGATACAAGGAGACGGGGTTCAGCTACTTGGTTTGGCCTATCTACCTTCACCAGTAATGGAGTGTCCACAGTCCCTATGATGTAGGCTTCCGAATGTCGTAGTTCCCATCTATCCTGCGCAGGTGATGCAATGTTTGACCAGGTTTGCTGTTCGTAACATGCCACAGCTGTCCAGAACAGTCCTGTTGAGTTTGCCCACAGTGCGGAAGGTGCTCTGCATTGGAGATGGTTGGTCTCGAGACAGTCCATGGTGATGTAAGCAAAGGTAGCAATCTCATCAGAGTCAGTGAGCATTCTTGTCCAGTAGTTCTCCTTCGTGCATGGAACCTGGAAGCATTGAAAGGCAATGCCGGGTTGAATACAGCCAATCACAAAATTGTCCCCCTTTTTGTCAATTCCGGTATCGCGCATTAATGTCAACACAGCGATGACTAAGCCCTCAAAGGTCTGTTGATGACCATGAGGAAGTGCCGCAGCCCACTGATTGAGGTCTCCGCTTTCTAACGCCGTAATTAAATGGAAGTTCTTGACCAAAGACTTCCAGAGAGGTGGCTCGCTCACTAGGGCTGTGACATAGGTTGGTAGCAATTCGGCCAGCATCCTCCTGAGGCTAACTCTACGCGCTACCCCCGTGCAAACACTGACTTGCACACTATATAACTCTTCGAGATCAGATTTGTATAGTTGTGCCAGCATCCTCGACTTTTTGGTCATTCCTCTCATTTTGACCCATGTCTGGCTCAGTTGTAGAGCGGCAATAGGATTCTGCCCCGCCTGGAGCCCAAAGCCGAGTTGACGCTCGGCACTCTCCCAGTAGTCACGATAGGTACCGAGTTCATGCAAGAACACCGATGCGCTACGCAAGGGGTCTTGCTGACGGGACACGCACCGAGGATTGATAGTAACTCGGGCCCCAATGACACCCTTTTGACTTCGACTGAATGTGATTCTTGGCAATTCCTCCAAGCGTGGCTCGCGTGACCAGTGCAGTAGAGCTCGGCCCTCGTCTTGACCAGTCGCTGTGATGCAACCTCCACCGACATAGATAGCGTGAAGGACTTCGTAATCATCTGAAGTTGTTATAAGTTGGCCAGGACCCCACGTGTCAAGAAGATCGCAAGGGCTGGCCACCAAATTATGCTTTTCCACAGATGTAACAGTGGTCAGTGCCTGGCTTAAGTTGGAGCAATATCGAAAAGCCAGGGCTGGTTGCTCGAGCATATCACCAAAACATGCAAGGTTGACAAGCGATCCAAACATAATCGGACCATCGTAGTCGTGGATCCGTTCCGCAGCACCCAGCAGCATAATTTGGTCGACACCTGAATCCAAAAAGGCTGGTCTCAGCGGCCCACAATGTGCTCGGGAATACGAAAGCAATGTGGTGGAGATGAATTGGACCACGATGCTCAAAAGGAGCTGGGCATGAATCTCATCGTTCTCGTTCTTCGTGAAAGAAAATCCAGGAAAAAGCTTTGAAATATCTTCCACAGTTGGCGAAGCTATCTGGCTTCTTAAGTCGTTGATGACTTGCAGATCCAAGCTGTGTAATTGTACCTCAGTGGCTGAATCATCGAGGGAAAGATAGGTGAATTTGTTGCAACAACCCCTGACCTGTTGAAGGGTACCAGCGGCAACGGAAAGATGGTCCAGGACACGGGTCAAAGTATCCTCGAGGCTCTCAGCCTCGTACAGTACGGTCGCTCTTGAAATCTCCCCATCAAAGTCGACGTATCCAAAGATTAATGTTCTGTCGTCGCTGATTGACGGACGTACACCACCCAGACCACATAGAATATCGATAATCTCCTCTGCGGACTCTTCAGATATATGTTTGTTTGACGGCAAAGGTTCTTGGTCTTCGCGCGTGAGTACTGAAACACTCTTTTCTATGGTTACGGCATGACTGTCTGCACACAAACAGTTCTCGACGTGAAAATCACTCTCGAATGATGGCGATGACGGTATCTGGTAAGGAGAAAGTATCCAAGGGCTATCCGAAGTTTGCTCCAGCAATTCTTCAGCAATGTCGCTCAATGATAAACCTAGTTGTCGCAACTCGTCAATCCACGAGAACGGACCGCGAGCGACTTCTTCAAATGATCGACGTAGCAGACGAGTGATCGCGATGGAGTCTTTACTATCGATAGCGGCCTCAAAAAGCTGAGAGATCGAAAGCTCTTCCACATCTTCTGGATTCGGAAATGCCGACATGCTTCCGTATCCACTATCCACACTGAAGGCCGCAGTGCTCGAAGAACTGGCATGGTAGCTAGTCCTGTGATTACCTTCGGTCCTGATACCACTGGACAGGCTATGTCGGCGGCGGCTCTTCTTAGAACGCATCCGCTTACCTGAGTCGCCAGAGGGAACGCCTTGGACGATTCCATTTCGAACTAGCATCCCACCATTGACTGAAAAGTTGCGACAGACCATGAAGGCTCGCATAGCGGCATTTTCGCGAGCGAAATCATCGCACTCGTATGCAAGGTCGGTCTCATACTCGCGGCCATTCACAAGAACTGAGCATGTATATCCACCAGGGTCGCGGCAACATTCGTATGTGGGATCACGCCAGCCGCGCCGTCGACAGAGAGCTGAACGCGCGATGTCAATAATCAATGAATCAAACAGGAGATCAGTAAGATATAAGTGGCATATGGGATTGTAAAAAAAACCATGCCACTCAACAAAACTCACATTCGAGATACTGCACGTAAAACCCGGGAGGATGAAGATTAGTTGCAGCATTGTTCAAAGGCTGCGCTTGCAGGTGGCCATCCTCGGCCCTAGGAAACTATTAGAGAGTATTCGTTGTGATCGATCTTTGCAAGTGAGCTCCAACAGCTTGTCTTTAACACGTACATATCTTTGCGGACGTCTGGAGTCTTTCGAACTTCCAACAGTTGTGGAGAATCTTGGTCACCATCATTTTGTTGCGCTGTGATGGGTGGAATTTGCGAATGCGCTGCGTCTGCTTTAGAATCCATGTAGACATTTGCAATGAAGAACAATTGGAATAGCACAATATTCACTTTCAATGAGAGGTTGCGTTTGTATTCTATTTATCGACGACGGCATCAGAGATTCGTGCCGGCACAACCGCGCATGCTGCAACACTGCCAATCGATCCTTAGTCGTTCAGTATTGTGATGACTTGATTGCCAATGAGGTACCGATGCACCATGCGTAGTGCCGTGTTCCCTGCATTAAAGCGGGGCCAGTGGTAGCGCCAGGAAAAACAAAGGATGGTCTTCTTCCAGAGATACATGACAGCAGTCTTTATTGGCCAGCACAGTCACAAGGTTAATAGACAGCACACATAGGGCAGAATAGGCTGGTCAAGTTGGTGAACATTTTTGCAAGGTATCATTGCCACTCACAGGCGAGGTTAGCAAGCCGCATGGCAAGGTCGTGGGAAACTCCCCATTCGTTCGTTCAGTTCGGCGCGAGACATCATAGTGCCAACCAGTTTTCGTCATCGCTTCAACAGGTGCCATATTGTAAAAAGTAGGGCGAGGGTCGAGATTCGTGCAAAGTTCAATGACATTCCATGGATATCTATTGTTTCATCTTTTACTTCTTCATATTGTGCGCCTAAAAACCTGAACGATAGGGTATTGGGGACGTGCCAGCATGTCCTTCTGATGGTAATAATGCGTCATTCTAGTCGTACAAGCCATGATGTGATCGTCGGTAGTTCACATAGTTCAATGTTTCTCCGCGAATGTCCTCGTTAATGATTCCAGGAAGGGATTGATGATCCCATGGAGGTCCTTCTTCTCCGTAGCTGAACCGGACCGTTGATTCATTGGAATCTCTTCCAACATTTGATCTGACAGCACACTCCCGTATCCGCTGTCGTCACTGAAGGCGGAAATGCTCATCTTGGTGGTGCGGGTGCCGTGGTTCCTGTTGACGCTGGGCATGGTGTGGCGGCGGAAGTTCTTGTCCGAATGGGACTCTTCACCAGCATTCCACCAGGCAAGCATGGCTGCATTTTCCTTGGCCATGTAATCCGATTCGTAGGTGAGATCCGTCTGGTAGTCATGGTCATTCACAAGGACCATGCATGTGTGCCCAGTGCCGTCTCGGTAGCACTCATATGTCGGGTCGGGCCAGCCGCGGCGTTGACATAGAGCTAAACGACCATCTTGTCAGTAACGAATAGCAAATTAAGCATCATGCTTGTTGATACTTGACAGGGTGCAGTCAAGTATAGGGCGCGACCTACATTGGAGATAGGTCATATAATAACCGGCCATGTTGATGAATTGTATATGCCTTCCAACGCTTGTTTCAAACAATGCATTAGAGAATTTTAGATCAAAGACACAACGATCGCAATTGCGCAAAAGTCCAATCCGCGTTGGATTTATTTTCATTCTTCTTTTGCTCCCCTCTCGGCACAGGCCATCAATCCTTACATAGTCGGAAGATGGCAGGCTATGTTGGCACCAATCAATTAGTGGTGGCTTAGTGTTTCCATAAAATGGCGGCCAATCAGATAAAGACGCATCATGCGGGCCTCGTATTCAGCTGCTGCAAAGACGACTGATAGTTGGTCCGTTTCAGGTTGTGGAGTTCAATGATTTGTCCACGAGTGGATACCACAACGGTTGGGTGCAAGGATGAGTCGAGAATAAAGTTGCACGATATGGATCATCTTTCAACGGTGAGCAAGTGGTGATCTTGGAACCTAGAACGTGATATGGACCCCTCGATACGGAACCCCGAAACAATAACTGGGGCCGCACACAGACCACTATAAATGGAGCACTAGCATGGCCATGGCATGTCGAAATAGGGGTCCTGGGACCAGAGCGATCTTGCGGGGGATGTGACGCATTCACTGCAACGTCAGTCCGATGACAACCCGGAAATGATGACTTGAATCCATGCAAAACTGCGCTGGCCAACGTCATGTCTGGGCGACTCGGTTTCAGTACTTGCAATGATGAGTAAGTCCCTGGGAAAATGTCCTTGATGTTTAGGCTAAACAGGTTGCTATTTGAAGTCATATATAAACTATGACGTAAGTTGTGATAGCCGACCGATGTCTTGAACTAGCAACTGATACAGTATTGCTTGATTTGAGAATATGCTGTCACACTCGTTCATGGTGGCGTTACCGGCAAATTCAAGAAAGCTGGCCCGCATTGAGTTGCATTTCAAGAACCTGTTGAACTGGATGATGAGAAAAAGGCTCAGAAAACAAGGAATAAGTTCACGCTCAAACTTTATCTATCAAATGATGTATGTTTGGATGCTACCATAAGCTACGTGGAGCATCCTCAGTCTTGCAGACTCGGTCCGGCATTGTGTCGCGACAATCCATTCAATTCAGCCATGTCGGCTCTCCCAAAGCGTCCCGAAAAGCGAATCAGGCTTGCTCTTCAGCTCGCGAGGATCGCCCACCTCGACGATCCGTCCCTTTTCCATGACCACAACCATATCTAGGTCTCCAATCGTCTCCAATCTGTGCGCAACCACCAGTACCGTCTTGTCCCAGAAGGCTTCTCGTAGTACCTTTTGTACTTGTTCATCGGAGTGGTGGTCAACGCTGCTAGTAGCTTCGTCGAGAAGGACCACTGGGCTTTTGCTGATGAGGGCTCTAGCAAGGCAAAAGAGCTGCTTCTGCCCGTGAGATAGTCCGAGGCTATCAAAATCGGCGTCCAACCCACCGCGGCTGCTGATGGTTTCCCACATGCCAACTCGGAACAATGCATCGGTGAGAGTGTCATCACCTACGACCGTGTTCAGTGGATCGAGGTTTGTACGGACGGACCCAGGCAGCGAGACGGCATCCTGTGGCAGGGCCATGAGGTGAGTTCGAAGCACGGAGTTCGATACCGCCGCGAGGTCGAGTCCGTCAATTGCGATGGACCCTGACTATGTTTCCAACAGCTTAAGGAGGCTCAGTAGCAATGAGCTTTTACCACTGATACCAGGGAAGATAAGTATGTAAGCCAACATTCGAAGTGGCAGTTATTTAGTATGGGCAATGTAGAAAGCTCATACCTTCCTGTGCGTCCGCAGACACCAACCTTTTGGCCGGGCTGAATCTGGAGCGATACGTCGTGAAGCACTGTTTCATTCTCTGCGCTATAATCTTGTCAATTCCGGGCATAGCTAGATGCCTTTCACGGGGTGACTCACCGATATGTAGAAGTGAGACCCTGGATTGCTATGGCACCATTCGAAGGCCAGGACTTTGGCGGCTGCGTAGACTGTGCTGATGAGATCTCTTGGGGAGTTTCTTTTATGAAGTCTCGCAATCTTGCAATAGCGCCAAGTGATGTTTCCATACTCGTCCACGAATCAATGACCCTTGAGAGACTGGTGTTCAACCCAATGAGGGTTACCATAGCCAGGCCAATTGCGCCACGCGATGTCGTGCTCGTAAACTCGACAGCAAAACTCACCAGAACTACAGCAATGCCTGTGACGAACAGGTCCATTACGACATTCAGCCATCGTTGAATGCAAAACAATAGGTAGTAAGGCTTTTGGGACCGATCGAGAAGCCGAAGGTTCTCCTGCTGAAACTCTTGCTGCCAGCCAAATGCTCGAATAGTTGCGACACCACTGAGGGTCTCAGTAAAGTGCGTGTAGAGCGGTGACTTGGATTCGAGATCGAGATGTCGGAGCTGACGTGATGTTCGGAGGTAGAACTTCTGCAAGAAGTACATTGGTGCAAAGCAAAGAGGAATGATCGCAGCAATGTATTGTGCACCCGATGCAATGATGGCAGCATTGGCGATGACGGTGAGGGAGTCCAGTGCGGTGGTGAAGAAGGCCATTGGGAGAGCCTGGTCGATCAGTGTCATGTCTTCGCTGAAGCGGTTCAAGATGACACCGTTGTCTGTAGTAGTAAAGTACCACAGAGGTGCTTTGATAACTGCTTCTAGGAGGAGCCAGTGAAGATGTTTAGCAGATTTCGGAATCATCAAAAACATGGTGAACCAGATTATAACTCCGGATAGGATAATCGTTACTATGCAGAAAGAAAGGTAGCCGCCGAAATAGGCGCCACGATCCTGGTTCGTGCCATGCTCGGTCCAAATGCGCACCCTGCACGAGGTTTATGGTTAGTTGGGGACTGTTTTTGAACCTGTCCAGTAGATAAGCAGTAGGCTAGCTAGGACAAATTGTACATACCAGATAGTCGGCATTCTTCCCATGGCAATGTAGCCAGTCGCAAGGAGCAGGAACCCCAGTGATAGAGGTACACCGGTAGACCGCAGATAGAACTTGTACAAAGAGCGATCACCATTCTGTCGGGCGAGATTCGGTTCATCTTCTTCTGTAGCTGTTACAGGGGGTGGCTCGGTAGATGTATGGGTAGTCGCCTCTGCTGCATCGTCACCTGCATGTTGAGAGTGGGCCTCTATAGCTAGGCTTTTCACGTAACCATCTTGGCTCTGCAGTTCATTAAAGCTCCCGATCTGTGCAATACGACCGGACACACCAAGCACGATTATGCGATCTGCAAAAGGTAGCTGGTGTACTAATGATCTTTCATTAGCTGTTGCTTGTCTCGCATGGGATCAGGCTGTCTTTTGTCAGAACTAACATACCTGCATTCGTTGCTAGGACTACTGTTGCACCCTGTTTCCGCAACAGTCCTTCTGGTCCGAGAATACGATTGAAGACAGTTCGAGATGTGACAGTATCGAGAGCGCTAAAGACGTCATCTAGCAGTACAATTGCCCTCCGCGCATACAAAGCTCGAGCGAGGGCCTAAGCAAAACGTACGCAGCCATATTAGTACATAAAGATGCGAGGTCATGGGTTCCATATCGAACTTACCAGTCGTTGTTGTTGTCCGCCACTCAGAGCAATACCTCCACTCCCCACCAAGCTGTCATCGCCTGATGGAAACTGAGATATGTCCGCATTTAGTGCGCAGGCGTAACACACGGATGCGTACCACCTCTCATCAAACTGCCCTTGACCAACAATGTTGTCACGAACGGAGATGTTTCGTAGCCAAGCAGTCTGATCACAATAAGCGATGGACGAGATGGGGTCTTTCACCGTGACCGTCCCGCTTGAAAGTGGTATCTCGCTCAAGATACCCTTTAGTAGTGAAGATTTGCCGCTGCCCACCGGGCCAGCAAGCATTGTGCAGCTTGAGGATTGGAACGATGCAGTAACGTCCTCGAGCACAGGATTGGTTTGGCCGTTCAAAGTGAAAGTGGCATGTTCAAGGACAACCCGGGTGGTGGATGCCTTTGGGATTGGCAAAAGCTCAATGTCAAGATGTTCCTGCAGTTGTGGTGAGGCGAGATATTTATCGCTCTCAGGGCCAGAAGTTGATACGCATCCACTCATTGTACTGAGCCTTTGATCTTCATGGCCTTGCGACAATAAGAATGTCTGAATCCGATCGAAACAAGCCACAGATGCTTTGAAGTTCGGAATCGACCCCATCAAATTGGCCATTGGGGTTGCGACAAGCGCTACGATCGACAAAGCGGTAAATGCCTCGGAGACTGAGAATGTATCGGGTCCGGATCTTGTCCAGAAGACAGCAGACGCTATAATGACGGCTGGAGTCATTTGGTCCGAAAAGTTGGCTAGAGTCCATTAGTTCATATTTCCTGGTATGTTGGTGCAACGTGTGTACCTATCAAGATAATGCGAATAATGAAAGCTCGAAACTTTTTCGACAATTCAAGCTCGCTGGACCGCAGGCTTTGGATGAGGTCGGCAATGTAGTCGGTAAGCCCCATCATCTTCAGGCCCTTGATCTGCGATAGCATTGATGAGGTGATGGAGACTCGCTTTTGTACAGCTTGGTTCCACATTCCTCGAGCTGGACCAATGCCATCGGTGGCATAGTTTGTGGCAACGCCAGATACTGTGTACCCATATTCAGTCAAAAGCTTGTTGGACACTTAAGGTTTACTTACCAATCGTGGGAATCACAACAAGGAAGCAGGCGGGACCGATTTGTCTCTCCAGTAGATAGACTGCAACCGCGAGCTCCACAACGCTTGCCCAAATCTCGTGCATCTCCTGAATACCAGTCGCAATACCGTCAACGTCAGTGCTCATCAATGTGACTGCAGCGCCATCTTTTGCGGATGCAGTATCAAGATCTACAGTTTTCTTATAGACCAGAGAGACAAGAGCTCCTCGAAGTATTGTTATGAGCTGGAATAGTAAATGGGTGTAAATGACTCGAGATAACTGAATGACAAATCTTAGTTTCCATAGCACCTCTTGATGGAAGGGGTAATAAAACTCACAGCAAGCCCCAGGTAAACCAGAAAGGTAGCACCGATCAGTCCACCGGCAATCCCACTCGCATTTCGTTGAGGGTTATTGCTCTCGCTTTCGCCGACGAAACTGACAACACGATTGATCAAAAAGGGCTGCGCAAAGCTAAAGCCAGCGAGACAAAGACGAGGGATAACTGGTGCTAGGAAAGCGACCTTGAAGGCAGAAAAGGTCGCCGCGATAAGGGAATGTTTTCCGCCTTTTTTAGTGACTTGCCAGGCGCTATGAAGTTTTGAAAAGAGCTCAGCCGAGTCAAATATGTTGTCAATGCTGCCCAAGTCTTCGACTTGAAGCAATCCTTTGAAGCCTTTGAGAAATAGCTCATCCAGCCACCAAAAGACCAAGCGATTGATAGGTCCACTTGTTTCCTCCAATGCCAGCGTCCTGGACTTGTCTTCGTTCACTAGAGGGACTTTCTGTAACTCTTCAAGACACAGAAGCGCGAGCTTAGTCGCTAACGAGGCTGTAAACAAGGCCTGTATTGCTCCATTGTCCGGTGATCGCAGAAATAGTGTGCGGGCTTGGGCTAGGTCGAGTAAGATGGAGAGGGCCAGGTAGCTCACCAACAGGACTGAAGGCCTAACGGATCGACGATGTTCGGTGAGCAGTAGAATGATGATAACCAATGATCCGAGGAGACTTAGAACAGACCCGGCAAGTGAAATTTGCGTCCCAAACGTTCCTGGCAGCGCCCAGAGCGCAACGAGGGCAACTTGGAAAACGGTCAATGTTGAAGCCACCGCCTGCGTATGAGAAGAGGTTAATTGGCTACCTAGACAGATCACTCGACTGGACTGAGTTCCATCCGCTGGAATTACTTACGAGTTTAGCCCACAGCAGCCACCCGGCACGCACACAGGTTTCCTTTCTCCATAATGATGTTGCGCGGGCCAATGCGACGAAGATGAAAAGGGCGGATGGAAGGATGCCGAGTATGCTCTGTTCAAACAGGAGCGTAAAGTCAAACACATCATCCCTCTGTGGACCGAATGCGATATCTGCAGTATCACGTTTGTAAGATGCGTTCACATGCTGGAAATCCATATTGGTGTTGATAGGCTAACTGGGAGATCTGTTTCGCTCATAACATGCTCGATTTTATGTTCAAATTGAATGAAAAGTTACAGTTGCGTACGAACCATATAATTCGCCTTCGAAAGTCCAGGCTATACACGTTGGTGATACTATAGTGCGCTTAGGACTTCGACAGGATTTGATCATTGTTTATAGCATGATCCAAGCATTTTTCTCGGCCTGAGAAGCCCCATTTGCGATGTTGTTACAAAAGTCCGCTAGCCGTTCGCGGTGCATATCCCGGCAAAGGATGCGCTTCCCAAATACATTCTAACTGTATGCAGAATTCCAGATGCATCAACCATGTATCCAAGAAAAATCCAAGAAAATATCCGAGATTACTTTCTGCATCCAAGGAGGGCAGTAGAAATTCCTACATGCGATTAAGAGAAATTGTGGTACATGACTCACCCGGTGTCTGGGTGATTGCAGCAAGGCATCCCAAAAGGGAAGGTCGAAAACAAAAGGCCCCTACATTTGCTGACATAGAAGCAGGAATTGTGCGGATAACGGGAGTCCCGCTCTTGGCGGGGCTCGAAATAGCTCTCATCGGCTCACAATCATACTTACTACCCGGGCCGCCGCAGCGAATCTCAAGCGGAGGGCCGCCCGTAGTTGGATCAAAGGATCAAACCACCATCGTAGGTTCCGAACTCCGCGCTTAAGGGCCGGCCACTAGCCTTGCAGTGGTACCTTCTGCCAGCCCGCAGAAAGATGTCCACGCGCAGTTCAACTTGGTGGACACCACCCAAAGCTCCACCACCACCTCCGGGTGATGAAAATGGTACGTGCCGGCCTCAGCAACGACGGGATATATCAATCTGACCTATTTATTGTTTTAAGCCATTTCAAATATCATTTTCCCGCCACAATCACCCAGTGCTGCCGGGGCTGGGCCGAGTGGGGGAGTCCTGACTGTCGAGCTAATCAGTGTGCATGGAATGGGCCCGCCATCATGTTCGAGAGTGGCTAAGGAATGGTCATTCTACGCTCTACTCGACTGTGAAGGCTTTCAAATATCTGCTCGGGCCGCTTGGTGGGGCCCTACAATATCAGGAGGGGGCGCTATGTGGCAATATTCCAAACACCCTTTTGACGTTACCACGTCTCCTGAATTGATGGTCTATCTCTTCGCTAGAAGCCAGAAGGACCTATCGCAACAACAAATCGAACCTCGGGGATGGTTTGCCATCAAACCACTGCCAAATGGGTACCCGGAGGGCGAAATGCTAGTCGACATCCGCGGAGGCCCTGGTAAAGTCAGAGTCAAAGTCTCGTATCTCCCGCAAACGGTGGCCGGTCTGGACGACCGACGCCTTTGGAGAGATGTTAAACTCACCCATGCCAAGCTTGCCCTTATCGAGAAATTTGACACGCATCGAACATATGCCCTGGCGACAGTTCAGTTGGACTCGGCTAATACCGTTTCAGACCTTGAGCAGGCAAGCGAACTGGCTTCGATACGTCACCCCTATGTCGCACCTCTCAAGTTTGCATTTGCAACAGGTAGTGAGCTTAGTCTCTTATCTCCACTTCCTGATGGTGGTTACCTCTTGCATCACCTTCAAAAGGAACGACGTTTTGATGTTGATATAGTCAGATTTTATGCTGCCGAGCTTATTCTTGCATTGGAATATCTCCATGACAAGCATATCATCTGTGCTGTACTTGAACCAGCACATATACTATTAGATGCGTACGGTCATATAGCTATTTGCGATCCTGCTATATATAGCCAAGGCCTACCTGTATCGGGCGACGTAGAATGCACTTTACCAGCGTCACTGGAATATACGGCGCCAGAAATACTTGCTGGTCACAAGGCAACAACAGGGATCGATTGGTGGATGCTGGGTGTTCTGCTTTACGAGATGTTGACAGGCCTTCCCCCATTCCACCACAGAGACACTGAGGAACAGCAGCACAGAATTATCAGCCAGGCCGTTCAACTTCCCCGTGGGCTTCCATCACATGCCAGTGACATTCTGGGAGCACTTTTACTCAAAGACCCAATGCGGCGTTTGGGAGCAAATGGCGCTTCAGAAGTCAAAGCCCATCCCTTTTTCTACGGCCTGGATTGGCAGCGAGTACACCAACGCGATTACCCAACACCGTTCCAGCACGAAAATGCCAGTCCCGTCTTCATACTGAACTCAGTCGAGCACGACATGAAGAAGTATCCCGAGCGACGACTATCCCAAGGTGAAATATACGAGTACGTAAGTCTTGAGGGATTTGAATTCGCCGGCTACCCTTCCTTTTATTGGGAGTATAAAGGTCATGTGGTTACTGAACGCGAAAACTCAGACAACAACAATGCTTGGGGATTGACCTGGAATTCGTCAAATTCACGCCTTTATTTTTCTAATCGATTGACTGGCGAGGAACTGTTTGTCAACAGCCATTCTCCTATTGGACACTCCACTGACCAAGGACACACTGCTACTGTCGCCGCCCCAATCGAGGCCTGTGGGGCTGCTGACAGTCTTCCTAGTAAGGAGCAACTGAAGAATGCCCTCAAAATCTCGTTGAAAGAAGGGCATGGCAGAAACGTAGTGGAAGAAATCATTAAGTACGGCATAGATCTGAATACTTCCATTCTTCACTACAACCATGTACCCGACGACACTGGTATCATGTTTGATTACAAGGAAGAGATTGATGTGACACCATTAGAGTGGGCTACAGAACATAAGAGGCTAGACCTTGTCAGTCTTTTCCTTGAAAACGGTGCTGATGCCAATTATACCTGTTGGGAGGCTTATGGGCCGGCGTTGGTCAGGGCAGTGCACCGAGATGCACGGGTCGTGCCACTCCTTGTTGCGAAGACCAATCGCATTGTCTGCACCAGAGCCCTCTGCGCAGCGATTGATCTCCAGAATAACGCAATCGCTGAGACTCTCCTTTCGAGCGGAGTCCGTTGTGAGTTTGAAGAGGCGGATCTACCAATTCCTAGGGATCCTATCAATCGAGACAAATGCGACTTCCCAGGTCCCATCGGACCGGTTCTAGAGGCGCACGATTTCCTGGCACCTCTGGTGCGGGCGGTCAGACTGGGCAATGCAGGTCTAGTCCGATTGCTACTGGAGCATGCAGCCGATGCCAATATCGGGTACCACTGTGGTAGCGGCCACTCGCTGCCACTTCCCCACCGGCGGCACAGTTGGAAGAATGGGACTGTGCCAACGGTGGTGAATTTCGCATGTGGAAGAGCTGTGCAGTTGGCTATGGAGCTGGGCCACGACGAAATTGTCCGGCTGCTCATACAAAGTGGTGCCGATGTTCGTCTCCCGCAGCCTTGTCGGATCAATCAGTATCACACCTGCCCACCAGTAGCCAGGGCTGTCTGGCTAGAGGTTATTTCTCGTTTGGAAGAGTTCAGCGCCAATATGAAATGAAGGCAAGAGACCTTGGGACTGTCGGAGCGAAAGATTCGGAGACGAGTAATCTGCTACGCCACTTGTGGCCGTGCATTGTGGCACCATTCCGGTGATATGCCAGAAGGGTTGTCCAGGGCGTTCCTTCACACATTATTTTCGCCGACCAACTTCAATTCTACTCTTTATCCCATGTACTGATCTTATCATGATCCCGCCCGATTAAAATTGATAGTAGCCAAAATGAGACAAAAAGGTATGAAGTAGCCGAGGCAGACAGGTCGAAGGGTGATCGAACATTGCGAAAACCCCATATGGTGACTAATTTGCTTTAACCGAGGAGACTGTACTACTAATTATTTGAAACAACAAAATCAGATGAAAATGAAATAAGAGATACCAAAACCCCTGCTGTTACCGATTCTCGATCTCTCAAGAATTGTGCTATTTATTATGTGCCATTCTACCATTGTTTCAGTGGCAGTACAATATTTCTCATTGAGGAACTTTCACTCACGCACATAATCCGCCGCGATGACCCTTGGTGGATTTGGAAAAGACATTGTGGAACACGTTCGCCAGTGCTGCGAAGAGGAGGCAAAGAACCCTCCGATTCCTCTCGAATATGGCGATATCCCTGTCTCTTACGATGTCATCTCCTGCGAGTGGCTGGCTGCTACATTGTCTCCCAAGTCGACCAAAAATATTGTTAAGAGTTTCCAGCTCGGACCAGAGGACAATGGATCAGCAAATCGGCGCCGCATCGAGCTGGAATGGGAGGGCCCCGACGCAGATCAACTTCCTTCTTCCGTTTTTCTGCAAAGCTGCCCACTCCATGGAGAATCGCATAATCTTGTCTGCTGGTGGTACTTACACCGAGACTCGCTTCTACAATGACATCAGACCTCGGATAGACATTGAGGCGCCATGGGCTTACTTCGCTGATTATGATCCCAAGTCATGGGCAGCCATGATTATGCTAAAAGACATGGGAGAAACATACACCTTTTGTAACTACAAGACGGTTCTGACCAAGGCTCAATTCGCTGAGCAGGTCCGGATCTTGGCGCGAGTCCATGGCGCTTTTTACCAGTGCAAAGAGCCTTACTTTGAGCGTCTGCTCTCATATAAGCAGAGAATTCAGAACCTGATCAACATTGGCATTGAGGATGCCTGCCGCAACGGGTTCCGGGCAGCGAAAGAGGTCATCGCCCCAAGACTGTTTGCCCGAGAAGACGAAATTTGGCCTGCTACCGTGAAGTCAGTCGAGCTCAATGCCGCCTTGCCGCCGACCGTTGTTCACGGAGACGTTCATCTTGGCAACTGGTATATCACGAGCGAAGGCCGCATGGGGTTGACAGACTGGCAAACAACGGCTCGAGGTCACTGGTCCCGCGATCTAGCCTATGTCATGGGCACCGCAGTTCCCACTGAGAGCCGTCGGCTCTGGGAACACGAGATAGTTCAGATCTACGTCGCCGAGCTCGCAAAGGCCGGTGGGCCGGTTACGAGTGTAGAAGAGGCGTGGCTCGAACTACGACGACAGTCACTGGGCGCTCTGGCCTATTGGACGTTGACTTTGACACCTTCGGCTATCATGCCCGATATGCAGACCAAGGAGGCATCGTTAACTTTCATCGGACGCATTTGCGCTCTGATTGACGATCATGACGTCCTAGATGCATTTGACTTTTAGCGCCACAGAGAACTTCATGCGCATGGACCAACAGGATGATCCTGGGATATACAAGAAAACGGCGATATAAACGGACACAGACAAATAACCCGTAAAGCTAGATAGCGGCCCGAGGCCTATAGGCTATTATGGTTTCCGCGTCTCTCTCTATTGTGTACGTAAGAAGTGCGGCCTATAGCATGGATAAGATTCTACGGGGGCGCATGGACTTGGGTATCTGCGCATATATGCAAAGATAGAGCAGAAATGAGCAACATGTATCAGTTCCATTTCTGGCTCTAATTAGAATGGATAAAACCAGACCTTATTCCGTCCGCTGGAAGATTGATGTATTATTGGTTACATAAGTACCACAAATACATCCTCCTGATTCTGTGAGCCTGGATATGTGTGTTCATTCGACTGCCAGCCTAACCTGGTCCCTGTGTGCCCCGCAAGACCGTAATACAAAGTATCAAAAAAAGCTAGGATCGATATCAAAGTCAATCACCTCTGGTAGCGGTCCGTCAACCCCAAGGTGAGAAAACATCTGTGGCACCGTAGTGAAGTCCTCGTTCATTTGCAGGGGCGCGCTCAACTGATCAGTTTTAGCCGCGAACTCCTCAAAGATATGGTTCATCAAAGGACTGGATGTCGTTTGGAGGTTTGCACATTCTGCAGTACCAGGTCTTTGAGAGACGAAGTTGTCGGGATCCTGACTAAGCGAGTTGGGAGTAGCAATGAAGCCGGGGAAAGTCTGATCATCTTGATGGTAACCCCAGACGGCAGACAGGTTTGTGATCTCGTCGGTCGAAACTCCTCCGCCAAAACGGAAGAGTCCGATTGCAGCCAGGAGCGGATGTCTGATGCCAAGACTCTTGATGCGCCTCTCGAGGAAGCGCATGGCAGACTCGGCCGCCATGTGCATTTCCTGAAGCTGGTGCAAGGCCTGGGCGCTCTGGCAGAATCGGCCTATACTGGCGCTACGGGTCTCCTCATCGGGACTGTAAAGATCGAGCAGATGTATCAAAGACGCTGATAGGAATGCCGGTACGCTGCTCGTTGTGAGATAGCGAAAGTAGTTTTCTGATTGCAGCTCAAAAGCAAGCTTGGTTGTGGCAATGGCTGCCTCCTTTACTTTCGAGATGGACTTTCTTTGATCTGACGTGTTGATCGGGCTTGTGGCGGAACTGAATGCTCGTGGTCGATGAAGAACCCCCGTTGTGTTCAAGTAAATCAGGTGTAGAAGTGCCTGGTGCAACCGAGTCATCTTCTCACACCAGTCATGACTTGCCGGCCTCCCTGGTATAAGCGGCTTGAAATGGCAAATGGTATGTCGATTGAGCACCCAGTTCTCTAGCTCACTCTCGCATTTAGCCAACTCCAAGGCTTGTCTCTCTGAGAACTGTGGCGCAGTCGTAGGACTGCTGAAGAGTTCGGAACCGCCTGTGAGGGTGCCGAGGGTTGAGTACTGCGAGCTGAGAGCATGGCTGATGCAGATACACAGCTTGGCTAGATCGACGGTGATTAAAGCCACACCTTTGCGGCCTTCCATGTCTAGTGTTGTGAGCCCAGAATGACCCATCAGTCGTATTAGGTCATCAGATGGCACTCGGAGACTATATGCAAAGTCCTCAATGATCAGCATTGGGACATCAGAGTCTTTGTCCCGAATCCGCGGCGGGCGGCGTATCCCAAGAGACAATAGCCGATCACGTATGTAGCATGACCACCAAATCCTCCGTCTTAGACATTTCTCTTCCGCCCCAATATGTAGATTTTGTGGATTCCTGTGAATCCCTATCACTTGTGCCAGTGATATTGTTACACCCATCCAGTACCATGTATCCTTTTCGTCGCTTGCCATATCGTACCAGTAGGTCATGAGGACCAAGGCTTGGAGCAAGACGAGTCGATCAGGTTCACAGTCTAGTCCGTAGAGGAGGCGAACTCGATTGAAGAAGGTCTTTTGTGCGGATTTTCGATTTGGATAGCCTCTGGCTCGTAGATATTCGGCGTCAACAAACGTGACGCTGACGTACATGACAGCTTGGAAAAGGATCAAGCTGACTTGCTCTTCTCCATTGTTGCGTAGAATCGGCCCCAGAAATGTGCCCAATTCTACACATGGTATGAATGCATACACAACATAGATATATATTCTCAAGAGCTCGTTGCGTAATTCGTCATCTGGAATCGTCAAAGCGTCCTTCTCCGCCAGATAGGCCAGATCCGTGGATCCAAAGCGATGTGGTAATGGTTTGATAAAGGCAGGAAGAAAGTGTTTCTGAGATATCCCTGTATTGTTGGCAATACGGCCAGATGATGCATTCTCACATCGCGTGTTCCTCGTGGGAGTCCGAGAATGATGTGATGATAAAGTCTCATCGATACCGTCGTCGGTGGCATTTTCATCATTAGCATCGCCTTCATCTTGACTGTGGTCAAGATATTCTTCTGCCAGAGACTCTAGTTGCCGGCCTGCATGATTTGTCAATCAGTTTAGTGCAGTAAAGCCGCATGAAATCTTGATACACGAAGGGACACATAATGCTAGACGGTTTCCATCCACGGGAAGCTATATGGATATCCAAGCTCACATTCATTGTTTTGAGGGGTCTGATAGTTGTCAGGCCCTGACCTGGATGGTGTTATTGCGTGCTGCTCTTCAGGTTGGCCCTGAACCGACAGGACAGTCGCTGCGGGACTGTGTGCTCTCACTACTCTCCTCCTGCGTTTCGACTCTTTGAGAACACATTCGACATTGTCTAGGCGGCACGAAACGTTTGCGTGGTATGGAAAAAGATGGTATGATTAAGAGTAACCACCATCTTAACATGCTTTTCGGGACTCATGGCATGTCTGTTTTCCTCAATCTCTTCTCGTGCCAGGGCCTCCAAGTACTGCTCCGGTATTTTCTCACGTGTCGCCGTTTTGTCATTATCGACATGCTTCGCGGGTATCGTCTGTAAGCCAGAGTGCTGAGCCAATCTGCTCGAAAAGCGGGAAGCATTGTGCACTCGGAACGCGGTACCAATAAAATAATTGTCACTCATGTAAGCCAGTGCAGCTACATGCACAGAGTATCGGCTGCCGTCAACGGCCCCAGACGAGTGATTGAGAACTCCGAGGCTACTGAGTGCATCTCGAGGCCTCTCCTCCGGTGAGACTCGAGCTCTGATCCACTGGTGCATTCGCCGTTCGCTTGGGAGGCCCTCGTTGGTGACACGAGAACGCACGCAGTCGCACCGTTGATCTTCCCCTGCCTGGCCAGCAGCAGACTGTCTGGCGATAGGAATGTTTATTTCAGGTGCCACTTCGCCAGGCGGCATCCGGACACTGTGGGAGAGTACGTCTCGAGAATGATTCTCGCTCCGCACAAATCTGGCAGTTGCCAATATGACCACCGAACCTTGCTGTGTTGCGTGAATTACCCGCGTGACAAACGCCCTGCCGTCGTGGACACGATTCACAGTATATGTGGTGTCAAGGTCGGTACGTGCTGGCGTGACAAAGTGGCAGTGCATGCTATGGACGACAAAATCGGCGTGCACAGTCTCGTAGGCAGCCAGCAACGCTTGCGCAATGACCTGGCCACCATAGGCTCCTCGAGCCCATGGGGGCCGCTGCAGATCCTCTTGTGTACTGAAAACATCGCCGTCACAAGATACACTCGGTCTACGGCACAATGAGAGCAGCGATTCAAGCTTCAAGGTCGGTTGTGGGTTCTGCATTGGAGGCTTGGACTTCGGTGTATTGTTGCCTATGAGCTTGGTCCGTGTACGAGAATAGTGGAAAGTAGATGAATAGCAGCGATGTAGTATTTTGGAAACAGTTGAGAAATTATCCCCCTATTCTGTATATCCACATCAGACCAAGACTGGTCTAAATACCTCGGCAAGTAATTGGTACTCTGGACTCTCGCCTGTGCAAAACACCATCTCAGACTTTGGTACCAATCTACTCAGTCAATCTTCCACAAGATCCGAAAATTATCAAATTTTCTAGTGTCTTGGTCCGGCCGTTATAACTTAGTAGCGTAGTGTCCAAGTCAAAACATCCTGTAACACCACAACTTTCTGATCTGAAATCGCAGATGAGTCGAACATTCGACATAATAATACTAGCTAAGCGTTCAACTCAACGAATATTTCTTCCAAATCCTGCTTCAAATAACATGTGCCACTCCCGTTGCTGAACTGTAGATACTCATTTGATCTAGTGATGCATGTCTCAGCACATCACCACCTCTCACCAGTCTACTTCTTCTCAATGATGTGCTCAGAAATAATGTGGTGCATTCTATAAGTTGGCCTGTACCGTCGCGTTGGGACTGGCATCGCCTAGTGCAAAGTTATTCCTGTGCTTTTTGCTCCTGACTCTATCGGCGTCAATCTCAGTGATCTGACGCGCCTCGACGGCTGGATTGTATCCGAGCCATGACGTCCGCGCAACATTGTCGCTACCAACTCTGGTACTCTTCCCGCCGTCGGCTCGCTTGTAGATATTGACAACAACAGCGCCGCCTAGGCCGAGGTTGTGCTGCAAGGCAACATGGGACCCGTCGACAAGTCGATTGTTGGCCCAGCCGCGCAACTGCCAGGTGAGCTCCGCACACTGAGCGAGGCCGGTTGCCCCGATGGGGTGACCTTTTGAAATGAGACCGCCCGAAGGGTTTACCACCATCTTACCGCCATATGTGATATCCCCTTTGCGGACCATTTGGTGTGCCGTTCCAGGTTCGCAGAAGCCCATCGCGTCCAGCAGCACAAGTTCATTGGTCGAGAAGCAGTCGTGCAGTTCACAGACCTTGATATCTTGAACGGTGACGCCAGCTTCTTTCAAGGCAGCTTGAGCGGCCCGCTGCGTCATGTCATAGCCGACGAGCTCAATAGCGCTGGTCCCAAAGGCCTTGGGCGAATCAGTCAAAAAGGCTTGTCCGGCCATGAGGATTGCCTGGCTTTTGAGGTGCGGTCGCGCATCAAGGAATCGCTGCGACACGATCACGGCTGCTGCCGCGCCGTCGCTGGTTGGGCTGCATTGAAGCTTGGTCAGGGGGTGGAAGATGGTGGGTGACTTTTCGATTTCCTCTCGAGTGTACTGCTGGCGGAACTGGGCGTAGGGGTTTCGCTGCGAGTGTTCGTGGGAAATGCGAGCAATTTCTGCAAAGTCTGAAGCTTCGGCACCGTACCTGTGAGTCGAATAGCTTAGCTGGTGACCAGAACGCCGGATACGTAGGTACCTGTAGACATCGACTGGAGCGCATTGACTTACTTGTCCATATACTCCCGCCCAGCATTTCCAAAGTACTGAGCCGTCAAGGGTGCAGTGGGGTCGAGGCCGGACAGGTCCCTCATTTTAGCGGCAAATCGTCCGCTGGAGCTCGCCCTGTCGTCCCAGTTGCTCTTGAGACTCCCAGGTCGCATCTTCTCAAAGCCGACAACCAGGACACAGTCCACGTTGCCAGCTTTGACGAGTGTGCGGGCCAGATACAGACCGACGGACCCAGTTGCGCAAGCGTTGCTTGTATTGATGATGGGTATGGTAGACATGCCAAATTGGTAGAACACGCGCTGGCCTGAAGTTGAATCGCCGTATGCGAAACATGCAACACCATGCTGGACGTCATCGTATGTGATCTGGGCATCTAACATTGCCTTCACACCAGCCTCGTAGCCCAGATCGGGGTAATCACGGAGACCGCGCGGCTTGATGAACTGTGTCAAGCCCACACCGAGCACGTATGCTGCTCCGCCGGAATGGGACCCTTCCATTGCAAGGGAATGGAATAAACCTTTGTGACACTGTGGACCTCTTTAGGTTTATAGGGCAAGGGGATTGCGCAAAATAACAAAAGTTCATCAATAATACTGGGAAACCAATTCAAGATATCACACCCGCGTAGACTCTTTCTTTCGTGCTTTTCCAAGTCTAAAAGCCGTCAATATAATCATTTCCATTTTTCTACCGGTTAGTTGTGACGCCTTGGGCACTGGGTTCGCCTTTGCATATGTACCTACCGTAGTACGGAGTATACATCCTCGGCTCTAGACAAACTAGGGGGTTCTACTAGCTGGGTGGGGTACCTGACGCCCCGCCTTTCGCTACTTTAGACACTTGCTTGGATTTTATTGATTTCTTGTATCGATACTGAAAGCAAGGTAATTCATGTCCTGATGATGATATGTGTTCGTAATTTGGAGCCGCCCGTGGAGTAGTGATCTACTATTCTACCAGATTTAGACATGCTCTTCAAGCCTAGCCGAGGTGGCAGATGCCCAATCACCATTTATGGATGCCCGTCCTCGGCTTTCATAAACTCATGGACGCAAACGCGGATACCATGCTATAAACAGCCTTAAGCTCTTGTTGTATCGAAATAACATCTGCGTATCTTAGTGACTGAAACCTTTGGAATTAAAAAGGTTCCTGAAACAACTGATAAATCATCCTCTCAAAGATGGAACAGTTTTGGAAAAACATAAAAAAGCAAATCACAGATCCTCTAGATGTAGATCTTTACAGGACTGTCATGGAGCAGTGTGGGTCATTGGCTACGGAACCCACTGGCGTCACATACGAAGAAGTCCACTGCCCTGGAACAGTCCGGCCGGCAATATGGTGCAAACCACAATCTGCATCGTCTTCGAGAGTGATTTTATACTTTCATGGGGGAGCATTTGTTGCAGGATCACCCTCAAGCCATCGAAAGTTGGCAGCGCATCTAGCCGCAAAGGCCGGGACATACGCCCTAGTGGTTGATTATCGTCGAGCCCCAGAACATCAATTTCCGGCTCAGATCGAAGACGGAGTAGCTGCATACAAATGGCTATTGGATGATCAAGGAATACCAAGCCGTAATATTGCTCTTGCCGGAGACTCTGCGGGCGGTAACCTCACTATATCAGTGCCGCTTGCGCTCAGACAGCAAGGATTGCCCATGCCAGCCGCCGTTGCAGCATTCTCGGCATGGTTTGACATGCGGGTGTCTGGAGAGAGCGACGAGAGGAACAGTAACAAAGATGCTCTCGTGGATCTTGAGGCGCTGCCCGGTGCAATCTCCAACTACCTCGGTGTCGCCGCTCTGGACGACACTCTGGTAGACCTGCTCCGTGCCGACTTGACAGGTCTTCCTCCCATATATCTGGCCACGGGAACGTCGGATGTTCTCGAAAGCGACGCTGTGACGCTTGCTAACAATGCAAGAAAGGCTGGAATCCATGTGCAGCTGGATCTTCCCATGGGAATGCAACACATATGGGTGGCGCAAGCGGGAAATGCGCCCGAGGCAGACGCGACGTTGAGTAAGGCAGCTGCCTTTATAAATAGCAAGATGAGTTCTACTGTGTGAATCGCTAAACATAATACTATGACATAGTGATTCCATGAAAAGTCAATCATATTTTACTATCCATCTTGGTTTATCATGCTATGGTGAATGTCTATCGCTACGCCAAAGTCGTGGATCTAATTTCCTTCCAAAGGCTGGACAAGAAGCCCTCCTTGGTGGTGAGTATTTTGCGTGTTCCAGATACGCAAAAAAGCAAAAACATACAACACCGGGGATTTCACAAACTCATCGATCCGAGTACTAATCGAGCGCTCTCTTCACTCACCCATATGTTGAAATCCATCAGACTATTTCCCTACCATTGGCTAGACCGAAGGGTCTCACCTGCGTACATCCGGCTTTTTCGCCATTGGCTATTCGGTGTGTTTATTCTAAACCGCCCACCACAGCGACGAACGACCACCATTATCTCTGGCATTGGCGTCCGTTATCTTCATCAAGTCAGGCGGGCAGGCTTTTCTACGTCAATTTCTATATATAGTAAAGCTGATAAGGACGTGGCTTGGCTAGCGAAAATCGTCTAGCGCTGAGCCGCGCGAAAACATGCCTGCATGTCCCCTTCTCGGAGCATGCTAGCAAGAAACTTTACTGGACATACTGTTGGTTCTAGCTCGAATCTGCTCCTGTGGTGGTTGATGCTGATACGATATTTCAGACAATTGCCGTGCTAAGATTGTGGTGAGGCATGATCCCTATATGAGATACCATTGGCGGAGTCATTCAGCGGAACACCGCCGTGTTGCCTGCGCGCACACTTGAACACCATGTTCGCCACAGCGAATGGGCCTTGCACGTACATTGCTGACATGCGGGACTGCCGAGCAATTTGAGTCCTCGAGTGAAGTGGCTGCTTCGTTACTGGCGATGCTTGGAGACTAACCTAGGTGCCTTGCCAAATTTGCACAAAGTTGGACAAGCCACATGTTCCAAGGCAGACTTCGAATTGGGTACATCGATACATGCCAAGTCTGACTTGAAATAGGCGAACCTGACTCTTTTGCCCAATCAAATGGTGAATCTTCTCTTGAGATAAAATTGTACTGAGGGGGCTGCGCATCCAGAAAACGTGTGGCTTATGTGGTGAGTTGGCAGCTGAAAATAAGTGCGCTAAGTGGCGCAGTATCGAAAATTATTTGCTTTTTGTTCAGACAAATACAACCCATATATTTCTGGCCTGAAGCGCATAGGAACCTCGAAGTCCATCAGACGTCGGCATGTAAAACCGCAATTCCTCGCGAAAATATATCCTAGGCAATGTGACCCGTGGACAACGAAGTTGCCACTTGATATTGCGCTACATCAATTGGTATATAGCTATTTTCACATTAATTCGACAATGACACCTGACGACTCCTCATTCCTACTTGAGCCTCTGAGACAAGACGTCCCAGATAGCACACCCTCGAACCATGTACGCGGAGTTATTCAAGGCAGGCGCGTAGGGGTACAGCTGGCTTCGCAGTGGTACTTACCCCTTGCCTACCTCGTTTACACCGTCCTGTTCACATGGGTAATAGTCTTTTGGCTCAACGGCAAGTCTTTCGCCGTTGACGGCTCACCCGGCATTCACGAAGGAGTCACTCAGTCGAATGTCACGACTCTAGTCTCGGTGGCTTTGGTTGTGGCAAGAATTATCTCGTCGACATGGCAGGCGCTTGCGGCTTGGCGTTGTGTTTTCATCCTTTTGGAGACCAGTGGATTGTCCCTTTCTGAAGCCAGCCACCTCATTTCGCGGCGCTTGCCAACTTTCACTCTCCTCAGCCCATTGTCGTCAAGAGGTGCTAATCATGCATGGACGAGGACGATCGCCATCTTAGTTTTGATTCTCGCCTGGCCAGCTCAGTTCACAAATCCAATTGCAAATGGCTCGATTTACTGGATTCATGGAACCATCACTACCTCCATCTCTTTCAATACGCCATCGTCGCCTTCGAATGCTCTGTCTTGGTATTACCGCTTCCCGGATAGTCGTGACTCACTGGTCAAAGCGTCCGCCGCCCGAGCAGGTTTGGCTTTGGTGGCATTGAACAACGCGACTGGGTCATCTCTCGTACCTCCTGCCCAACGCATAGTTCCGAATCTCAACTCATATCCTGCACAACCGGTTATAAAGAATGTAACAGTACCTATCTTCAAAATTGAAGAATTCGAATGGATTACCAACGTCACGGAGCTACCCGAGAGAATATTGGAAGCTGTGCATAATAGTCAAAGCGGATATCTGAACATCTCCAAATATACCGGACCACTTGAACAAGCCATAGCAGGGACATCCGCCCTGCTTAAGGATGAGGCATGGAGGGCACCATCCGACCTAAGACTCCATCCAGCTAAGCCATTGACTTCGGAGGAACGGTATGCGGCGATCTCCATTTCACGTTACTGGAATCAAGGAAATGCCGCCAAATACGACTGTCACAGCGCGGAAAGCGTTTTTGACCCCTTGCCGGAGCACTTGGGACTCATTAACAACCCCTGGAGTAACAATTACTCTGATTGCATTGCTGTCGCAAAGATCAAGGTCAGCGCGGGAGTGACCAACTGTTGGCAAGAGAATCCGTCGCCATCGACAAAACCCAATTGCCTTCTTACAAACGGAATTGTACTTGCCAACAACGCAACAGTATCGGGAGATGTTCTTCTCCCCGAAGTACTTGCTGCGATGTCAGAAGTGCAGGGTCTGGTGGCCGCACTCGGGCTGCGCTATACCAACACTATGCATGGCGCCTTGGAAGCATACCTGCGCAATTCTCTCACAGCAGCCTATCAGGGGGCATGGAGCGCACTTGTCGATGTTGTGACAGATCCAGATCACAACACTCAAACGAATATTTGGCAGCCGTCCTCGCTGCTTGAGGCGCGGGTCCTGACAGGGCGAATGTACTTATGGCTTATTATCAACAACCTTTTGGTACTTTCTGCGCTGCTTCTTTTCGTTACCCAATCGCATTACAAGGTCCATCTAGTCAAAGATTTGATTGCAGCCGCGATCATGATTGATAGTTCAGAAGTTGCCAGCACCGAGAATGAGGCTGAGCATGAGCGTAGCACGAGGAAACTCTATCTTCAAGTTGACGAAAAAGATAAATCTCATCACAAGTTAGCACTACAGCCAACAGCCAGGTTGTAAGACCCGACTCGTACTTAATTGATGCATGATTTCGGTAAAAACAGATTGCTATTGAGCCATCATTGCCTATTATACATTTTTATAATACACCTGTTACTTATTTATGGAGCTCATTATAATCTCTGAACTTATTCGCTGCTTCACAAAGCAGCCATATGATAATTCTAAAGAAAAAGGTCGTTACTTTTTATTCAGCCACAATCATCCTTGTGGGACCTTATCACGTAATTCAATAAGCGAGATATAAGGTGGATAATCATAGAGATGCGACTAGGTGAATGGAGCCATTTACTTTTCGCCGGGAAGCTGCTCAAAATCAGCGTATCGTTCAACTACATGGAGATCGACTTGGCGGCGTCCAGTCGACATGTTACCATGTGGGGACAAACGTAAGAAATTGCAAGTCATGACAATAGTCTGCACCATTGCGTCCCTGCGCTCGCTCTTTGGCGATGTGACCAATTTCTACCCTGTCCCAGAAACGTAAAGCATGCCATCGGCAGCCAACACAGGATGACAAGACACCGAGCTCTGTAGTGAAGTTTTTACCAAGAGGAAGATTGGTGCCGGGGTTCTTGAGCAGGCGTAAACTACAAACAATCCAACATCTCTTACGGACGGCAAGCACGTTCGCAGAACAGTTCACTGCGCTAGACAATTGCCGTTTTTCTAATTGGGGCCCGGAGGAATGGTAGAAATTCATATGCAAAAAGCAAAAACATACAACACCGGGGATTCCCCAGCCGTCACCGATCTGAGTACTAATCCAGCGGTTACTAGTTTATCTAGGGCAGAGCGGACGGGATGCCGAGTTCTCTAGTACCTATGGTCGTATGTGATGAAACAAGCAAGCAAAACACCTCATAAAACTAAAAGTAAAAAGGTGGGGGACGAAATAAAATGATGTGGTCAGGTGTCCGTGCTCAGGCTTGTAGCGAGATGACCATTCGTAATTTTGTATGAAGAGGGAGATCTGGATGATTGCAAGAAGAAGAAAATGCATATTTGTACGTGAAAACAATAAATAATATCGGAGCTAGTATCGAAAACCCTCGCTGCTGTGATTTACCACATTGGGAGTTGTTGCTAGCCAAATACTGAACTACAATTTAGTTTCTCGCAATTTACCCTCCTCCAGCCGCTCCATGCGCTTGACAGCCGCTTCGAGCGATGACTTCGTTTTGCTGAAATACAGATGGCTGTTTTCGCTACTGGCTTGCCTGCTGATTGTTCTTGCTTGGATGCCATGACTGATTGTGCCGCTCCTGATGAAATGAAAGATGCTAGCAGTCTCCCAGTCTCTGCCCTTCCCGGCCTGGCGTGGATCAAATCCGGTAATTTTCGCATATCGATCAATAAGCTCGTTGAGTTCAGGGGTACCTTGAGCCCTCGTTTGTCGTAGCTGAGTGCCTGGCTGTGCTGAAGGCGTAGCAGCCTTGCCGACTTTTATATAGTCGTGGAAGAACGGGCTGGAGAGAAAGATCAGATCCATCAGAGGGTGACCTATCGTTGACAGTTCCCAATCAAGGACTGCAATCACTCTCGGTTCAGTTGGGTGGAAGATCTATGTTCATGCTAGTCAGGCCGTGCCAGTTTTGATGGGGCCCTTGTTACGGAGTAAGAGAAGTGTCAAACGCACCAAATTGTCACATTTGAAATCTCCATGTACGATGGCATACCGCTCGCCAGGCAAATTATTTCTGACATAATCCATCACTTCATCGTATCTCTCGTGGGCACGACCGAGAGTTTTGCCAGTCTTCTTATCCTTGACTGCGGCTTGCTGAGCTTCGATACGGCTCCAGGTATTGCAGTGACGGCCATAGAAGCCACGCTTTCGGCCATAGTCCTGGAGCCCAATCTTGTCGGGGTCTAAAGAATGGAGCCATGCTAGGGTGTCGATAGCTGAAAACCATCTATTTGTTATGTCAGGATACGACTACACGGTGGTTGAATTTTGAGCCAAACTCGAGAAATGGGACATATGCTTACGCTTTGCGCCGATCTGCAGGTGGCATTTCCTCCGCGTCAAGATCCGGTATGATTCGGCCTTTCACAAATTCCATGATCTAAAGTGTTCAGTAAGCTCAAACCCCTATTCTTGACTGTTATAGCTCAATACTCACATAGAACTCGGTGCCGATCACTGAAGGATCCAAGCATAGAGTGTACACTCTAGGAACTGGAAAGCCTTCCACGGAACCAAGCGATCTTAGAATAGCATACTCCCGGTCCACCCGATGTGCAGATGGGCTTATGAAATTTCCCTGGGGCTTCTTCCGGAGAATGAAGCGCGCGCCGCTATGTGGGTTAGTGTAAAGATGTGCTGATATTGATAGCAAGGAGTGAAGGAGCTCATATAAGATCTCTCGCTTACTTTGCATCGTCAAGAAAGTACGTGGGGTTGCTCTGGCCGTGGCCAATCTTTGAAGTCACAACTGGTACCTTGAGGTCAGGGACAGTCCCCGATTCGGCAAGGAAATTCCCCAACGATGCATCGTCTAGAAGGTGGCGCGAAGCCGTAAAGGATGGATTATCTAACTCCATGATTACCCAAGAGTGGCAATAAATGCTATAAGTTATATGCGTTTGTGAATTATTGAGTAACAAGGTAGCGAGCAATAATAATCTAGAATTAACTGTTGTGGGTCTGGCCCTTTTCTACCTGCTCAAGAAGCTTTCGAGGCATTGCGGATGGCAATCGTGTATATAATTTGACGCCATGGAAGGAAACAATAATTGTGCATCCTTTGGTGTGGTTCATTCGAAATGTGCGTCTTCCGGTAAAGCTGAGTGACTATTAGATAAACTAGGTCCTGCCGAAGCCCTCGGTTATGCCTTGCTAGGTACCCGACCTGAACCAAATACGCTGGGAAATCAGGCATCATAGCAAATTTTGTGCCAATATGACATGGCTACTTGATAGCATATCGATCTACGTAGAAAAAGGAAATTTACCGTATATGTTTGAACTTTGCATCTGCCCATTCGTGCTTCAAGGCCGTCAAGAGCTACGATGGATTTCCGCCTTCCGAAGGAAATAGACGGCTACTTATCGCGTCTTGATGCCTTTATCTATAAGACAATTTTGCCACTCCAGCTCGAGAATGACAATAATCGCTTCTTCGATCATCGTCGCGAGAATTCTCGGACGCAATGGGAGAATCAAGGCCTCCCGTCGGAGGACTGGGAGGCTCTGCTTCGCAAAACTAAGAAACTCGCCAACGAGGCAGGCTTCTACCGTTTCGCCAGCCCAAAAGAATATGGGGGGTCAGGAAATCCTATGAAGAATCTGTACATGTGCGTCATTCGGTTTCACCTGAGCTCTCATCCAGAATACGGTGGAGGCCTCAGCCTAGCAAACGACTTGCAAAGCGAGCACAGCATTGTCGGCAACAACCCATTCGTCATTATGATCTATCACTACGGTACCAAGGAGCAAAAGGAAAAGCTAATACCCGCCAGCCTGAATGGCGACTTGAAGGCCACCTTTGGGCTGACGGAAATTCACCACGGCTCAGACGCCACCTACATGGATACTGTCGCCCGGCGCACTCGTCTCCCATCCGGTGAACCTGGCTTTGAAATCAACGGCAACAAGAAATGGCAGTCCGCTATGCATCACGCCAGTCATTGTATCGTGTTCGCCCGAACGTCTGGCAAGGCTGGCGACGCCAAAGGTATCACCGCCTTCATCGTGCCGCGCGACGCCCCTGGTGTAGAGGTTGTCTCGTACGAGTGGACACTAAATATGCCTACGGACCATGCGACGGTCACTTTGAATGTGTGCGTACCAGCGACGGCTATACTAGGGCCACTAGATGACGGCCTCGCCATAGCTCAAACATTTACGCACGAGAACAGAATCCGGCAGGCAGCGTCAAGTTGCGGCGCCGCACGGTACTGCATCGATAAGAGCGTCGAGTATGCCAATAAGCGCCAGGTCTTTGGCAAGCCACTATCGAAAAACCAAGCCATCCAATGGCCTCTGGTGGAGCTGTCCACTCAGGTGGAAATGTTGAGGCTTCTGATTCTCCGAACAGCTACGGAGATGGATCAGATCGTGGGTGAAGCTGATGAAGCCGGCAATCCGCCATGGGTCATGATTGAGAGACAGCTGGGCCATAAGATTGGAATGTGCAACTACTATGCCAGTCGGCTAGCATGCGAGTCGGCAGACCGAGCTATGCAGGTTCACGGTGGAGACGGGTACTCAAGGCACTATCCATTTGAGCACATATGGCGCCACTTTAGGCGTTACCGAATTACCGAAGGCAGCGAGGAGGTTCAAATTCGCAAAGTTGCTGCATACCTCTTTGGCTACAAGACAATGAACGAGCCGCGGAAAATGAAGAAACACCCTGATCCTAAGCTGTAGTACCAATTGACGATAGATCATAAATCGGTTTTTGTCGGGTTGGATGTGACCAAAAACAGACAAAGATTGCATAGTCGGGAACTCGGGCCTCGGGATACGCGACACTTCTGTATCCTTCCAGATTTCTAATTCGTCGGGAATGTTGGAAACCCTGTGTAAGCCTGTACTGCTTCCTAGATACGTATGTCTTTTTTTCCCACTAGAAACTCTTTAGCATCAGTGCCA
Source organism: Neopestalotiopsis clavispora (assembly GCA_014621435.1). Classification (NCBI taxonomy): domain Eukaryota; kingdom Fungi; phylum Ascomycota; class Sordariomycetes; order Amphisphaeriales; family Sporocadaceae; genus Neopestalotiopsis; species Neopestalotiopsis clavispora. The sequence continues at coordinate 102,223 of JAANBA010000048.1, forward strand.
TCTTGAAAAGAAGTGAGAACGTGTTTTTCCAACAAACCTTCACGCAATTTAACACACAGTATTTAGCGACGATTCGGTGCAATGCCTTTGCGATACGACGAGGAATGGCGCTCCTTGGCAGGTCCTAGCTTGGCAAGTCAGGGCGAAGAGCTACCGGTGGGAGATGTGGCTACTAGGAGAGAGCGATTCGAATCTCTCTTTGTCAACTACGAATCCAAAGTACCCGAGGATATCGAAATGAAGGTCCACAGTATTACAGCCGCTGACGGTCATGAGATTGAAGTCTTCCAGCTTTCATCCAAAACTGGACCACCAGAAGCTGGTAGACCGACGGCCGCAGTATTACACATTCACGGTGGAGGCTTCATCGCCGTCAAAGCCAGAAGTGTCTTGGGCTCTCTCGTACCATTTGTCAGAGCGTCGAATGTGCCCTTCTTCTCCGTCGACTATCGTTTGGCGCCTGAGAACCCATTCCCCACGCCGGTGGAAGATTGCTGGGCTGCACTGCAGTATTTGCACCTGCACGCAGACACTCTCAACATTGACCCATCCCGGCTGGCGGTCATGGGAGAGAGCGCTGGTGGGGGACTCGCTGCCGGCCTGGCTGTTCTTGCGCGGGACCGCAATCTTTCGCCGCCGCTGGCCAAACAAATTCTCTTGTATCCCATGCTCGACGACCGTACCGTAGCCGATCACTCGGGCGGCTTGGCGATTTTTAGCATCAATGATGTTCTGACTGGCTGGCAGGCATATCTTGGCAAAGATTACAATAGTGATCAAGTATCGCCAGTCGCTGCACCTGCTAGGGTCATTGACGTCAGTGGGCTTCCAGATCTTTATCTCGACGTTGGGCAGCTAGACATATTCTTGCACGAGAACCTTTCTTTCGCAAACAAGTTTCTAGCCTGTGACATTCAGACTGAGCTGCACGTCTATCCTGGCGTTATTCATGCGTTCCAGAGGTGGTCTCCCGACGCATCTGTTGTTAAGAAGGCATTCAGCAACGGACTTGGATCTATTATGACTCTGTGAGGGTTGTTCTTTGGCCGATATAGCATGAATGTCCTGGGAGCCACAGTACTGAGAGTTCACTGGACATAGAGGGGGGCCAAGTCCGGTGAGAGCCGTCTGCTTAAGCTGATAGGTTCTTGGCAAAAATGAATGTTTGTCTCTGTATACCGACTATTCTACACACTCATGAAATTTCCATGCACGGTGTTCAGGAGCCCTTGCCAGCTCGATGCTCTGCTTACACTTTTCATCAGTAAACTCGGGTCCCTCCTTGATCGCATGACCGGCCCCTCCAGGCAGTATCTCAATGGCTTCCCCAGAAACGTCAGACGTCATGACATAGTCAAAAGCATCCATTAACGCATCCAACGTGACCAAAAGACCCTTTTCTTCGGCCTGCTGATAGAATGTACCAGTGGAAATTCCAGTGGCGACAATTGTGGGACAAATGGTGTTCAGTGTGATATTTTCCCTCGGCAAGTACTTGCCAAACGAACGAGTAAATCCGACCACGGCGCTTTGAATGATGGTCAGCACGGAAATTGCCCCATATTCACGGAGTTCAAAGATATGTATCATGAACCAGGACTTCGATGTACTCACTGTTTTGCAGCTGTGTAGATAGGCAATGATGGGATGTAGTAGAAGCCGCAAGCCGATGACACGCTGCAGACTATTGGGCAGTGGAGACCGTGTTAGCAAAATGACGTTTTAACAACTCTCCCCAAACTTCATCTGCGCTTGTTTGGAAATGGTTGCTTACTTTTTCCACGAAAGCCTTTATTGTTTGGCTGTTGGCGTCGGAACTGCGAGATTGCGAGGGCAGCGGAATAGAGCGCCCCATTGGCGTTCACTTGCATAACCTTTAGGTTGGGCTTTTCGAATGAACCAGTTCTTGCGGACATATCTGTTGGTAGCCAAGGAACCTCAGAAACTCCGGCAACGGGGAAGACATAGTCTATACGACCCAAGTCTTTGACGGCAGCCTCAAACCCCTGGCGTTGAGATTCCCAGTCTGACACATCAACGCGCACAGCCCAGGCTGCCTGTTCATTGACCGCTCCATTGAGCTCCTCCGCGGCCTGCAAGGCACCTTCAAGATTCCAATCTGCAATGAAGATTCTCATTCTGTAACATTACCAACAACGCACTTAGAATTTGTTCATTTGATGAGCTGGTTCAACCAGCAGGTGTATTGCAGGGTTCAAAGGGCTTACCCTTTGCTAATGAGGTGTGCTGCTAGTGAGCGGGCGATGCCGCTAGCACCACCTAATGCCACCTTTAGCGATTGATTGTTACTGTATTATCACAAGCCTCTGATGGGTAAATCTTTCACACACCTGTGATGTAAGCAGTCTCTTCGTGATGAGACATTCTTGGTGATGCGGAACGCTCACTAACAACGTAGTGATTTGCAGGGGCTATTGGGCTACAGATTACAAACTCCTCCTACTATTACACATGATGCACTACTTATGGATTAACTGGGATTGTGCAGGGTAGCCGAGGCTCTGGTGGTTCGGAGTAAAGACTTGTGCGGCTGGCAGATTGTGTAGGTTCATTTGTGTGGCAGATCACCTACCTCGGATATAGCTGCTTCAGTGTTGGGCGCATGACAGGCGAGAGCATTTACGAGCGAAGCCATTGCTACAAAGGCATTAACACGTCTGAAGTGTTCGTTCGTGTCGATGATGCGCACTCACAGCACATAGTGATGGGTTAGACAATATGGGGAATTATTTTGCATCTATGCGACAACATGGGAAACTGTATGGGGCAAGGAAGCGTTCTGACCCGTCTAGAGCGCCTGAAGCGTTTTGTTGAAAGAATGCTTCTCAAAACGAAATATTTCTTATATGAGAAGGCTTCTGAATTTCCCTGAGGCTAACTTGAACAGAAACCAAGGAATAGGTACAAACTCCGTCATTGTCAAAAGAAAAGAACCATCAAGTGATTTTTTCATATCTTTTCTTTTGCTGTCGTCGGGCCAAAATTAGTGACTATTGTTAGTGGACGATGTAGTGGGCAGTGTATTGATCGTTACAGGGGACAATAGAGTGGACTCCACTGAAAGCTACATAGCGGCATATGACTCTACATAATCCTGATATTACCTATGCAGTCCATGGACAGTCTTTGTACGATTCCGTATGAAATGCAATGTTTGGATCATCATTGGATTTCTGTTTCACAACTTTGCTGCTACTGACACATCTTTCACGATGTAGCCCGCCGATCTGTCCTTTGTCTTGAGCAACCTCCGCAAAACTTTGCCGCTCGGCCCTTTGGGAACCTCGGAAATAAATTCGATTTCTCGCACCCACTTGTAGCGCACGCGATTGTCCTTGACAAATTGCAATAGCTCCTGTCCAATTTTTGGACTGGGTATCGTGCCATGGCGCAACACGATATAGGCCTTGGGTCGCTCGGCGCTGTAGTCGTCGGGAATGCCCACCACGGCGCAGTCTCCAACGTCCGGGTGGCTCACCAGCAGGTGCTCCAAGTCTGCTGGCGACACCTGATGTCCCTTGACCTTGAACATCTCTTTGATCCGGTCGACGATTGAAATAAATCCATGCTCGTCGACATTTCCAACGTCACCGGTATGGAGAAAGCCATCAGCACCAAACGTCTCCGCGGTCTCTGTAGCGTTGTCGAGGTAGCCCATTGCAATCTGTGGGCCCTTGGCAAGGATTTCGCCGTTTTCGCCAAAGCCAAGCTCTCTGCCTGTCTCTGGATCCACAACCTTGACTGTCGTTGACCCCAAGAGTACTCCTCCATTATTGCCGTATGCATAGTCCTGAAGCTCGGGTGGGTGCGTCGACAGACAGCAGCATGATTCCGTCATCCCGTAACTCTGCCTGAACCCTGACCATGGCATCTTCTTTGCGAGAAGTTGGAGGACTTCCATCCCCAGAGGCGCGGCGCCGCAGGCAACGCGCTTTACTGAGGATAGGTCATACTTGTCCACGATGGGGTCGAGTACGATTCGTATGACTATTGATGGAACCAAGGTGAGATCGGTAATTCGATACTCGGCAATGGCCTGTAGGAACGCCTCCAGGCTGAATTGCGGAAGCATCACACAATCGTCGTTACTGGCAATGGGCCAATTGAGAAAACGAACAAGTCCACTGACTGATTCATATGTTCCGCTATTAGCAACTATCGTCGAACTTTTATCATGATAATCACAGACTGCTGCTTACTGTGGAACAAAGGCAGACTGGCCAGCTGCCGTTTCTTGTCAGAGCCTGACACACCTGCTAGTTGCGCACATTGGGCGATCACGTTTTTGTGTGAGATCATGACCTGTTATTCCATAGAAACGTTGTCAGTCTAGTAAAAAACAACGAGCGTCCCCGGGCTAGGGGTACTTACAGCTTTAGGCAGCCCAGTTGTTCCGCTGCTAAATGTTAAAAACCCGCACATATCGTTCGTATGACCCCGCGGAATAGTCAACAAGTCTGCCTGTCCGTCTTTGCCATGTTTGCGCCCGATTGTGAGCAGGCTTTGTGTCGTGGTGAATCCTGAAAGTGTTCCTTCCAGCAAGAAAACGTGATCTGGGGGAATGTCGACCTCTCTTATCGCTGCAAGTACCACCGCAATGGAGCTGGGTGATGTGAAAATGTACTTTGTTTTTGCTGTTCTGAGGGCAGCAATCATCTCAGTCACGCCGTACGCAGGCGATACACCATTCATCCTGCCACCGGCTCGTAGCACTGCGAACATGGCCACAGGGTACCATACCGTGCTGGGACTTATGACAGACACCGTATCTTGCTGCTGCATTCCATACTCCCTCACCAATGCTGTGCATAGATGTGTTGCATGTTCTTTCACCTGAAAGAAATCGAGGCGCTCACCCGTGACGGCGTTACTGTAAGCGCCGATTTCATCCCGCGGCGATTTGAACAGGTGTGAGTAACGCGGGTCCTCAAAGGCCCATTCCCAGATGGTCAAGTCCGAAGGATCTGCGCGTTCATAGAGAGACAGTTTTTTGTTTAGTCGACGGTTACAAAGAACATTTCAATACAGTGATTTGTCAGGAGGACTTACACTCTATTTCCGGAAGCTTAGATCTGAACAACATCTTGCAGACCTTCTTTGTTGACGATTGAAGATAGAAAGAAGTTGACAATGTTGTCTGACGGGCTTGAGGTGGTCGTTTGACAGTAAAACACACAATCGTAGAACTTGATGGGCAATTTCCTGACAAACCTCAAAGGGATGTATGTTCCTATGAGCAATTCGTGACTCGACAGTACGTCATAGACCTGTAGCACTATCCGAGGTTACTGATAATAGCACAGCTCTGCAGGTCTGTAGCCAACGTTTGGAGATAGCGTCCGACACCACGTGATTGTCTAGTCTCTTATATCACTTTCATCTAGCCCCGCTGATTGAGTGAAATGCTCTATTATTTCTACGGCCACCGTCAATTTCTTGTACAGCACAAATACGCATGAGATGTGCACGCTTTCTAGTATCAATAAGAACGGAAGGCCCTATCAGCTACTGGTCTATTGGCGTTATCGTTCGGATTTTTCCAAACATCATGGCTATGATATGCATGCAACTGAACTTGAGGAATGATGTCCTAGATAACATCATCATGGGAGTGTGTTGCTTTAATTCTTTGCAAATGGCATGTGCCACAAGGCTTGAATGATTTCGAAAATGAATCTAATTTGCCAGATGCTAGTTAATGAGCAGGTTTACAAGTCTTTATCGTGTAGCGTTTCAGTCCTGACGCCTTTCACTTGACTCAAGGTCACGCTTTCATGAACCTCCACATGGGTGTTGTGACTCCAGATGCATCGTATGATGCATCGTATGTGTGTGTTATCTCACTCCCACGATTGGTCGAGGAGTTGCAGCTTTCACTTCATTTTCGTCATGATCTATTAAACGCAAACCTCGGCCCTCGGGACAATGTACAAAAGTTCTTATGATGGATCCATGAGCTGTTACTCACAAGCATACCTGTGCATTTTGCATCCAAGAAAAAAAAACGTGAAAAGGAAATATTTTTCGCCTTACAATCTCTCCATGATCAATTCAAACTGGTAGTATTTGCTCAATGCATAAATGACTATTTGAAAAAATTCAAAAATTTCTCTCTTTTTCCCATTCAGTCAGAAAATTCCTGAATCAGCCTCAATTTTGCGAGAAATCGTCATCCGAAATGACATCGGCTGAGACATTATCTACCAATGGCCATCCGGCAGTATCGGATGAGTTCATCCGTGCAGCTATCGACAAGTCTAATCTAAACGCCCTTCGTCTTGCGCTTTTACAGGTCACGGGTGACCAGGACTTGGCCAAGATGAGAACCCGACGGCACGCCATACGTGGTAGGGCCATGTTCACACATGTTCTCGCTGAGGAGGACATTCCGGCCCTCAAAGAGAAAGCTTTTGACTATCTCTCCAAGCGTAGGCCAGAAGATGCCACCCCAGCGCCACCGTCAAAGTCAGAGGCCCGAAAGTTGGTGGATCTCTTCGGGGACGAGCCTATCGAAGATCGCGTGTTCGAGTACGACTACGAGGAATTGGCGTTTGATGACTTCCCCCGCGCCTCCCATTGGAGTGACAAGAAGCCATCAGCTGAGAAAATTGGCCAATTCAAGGTCGTCGTAATTGGGGGCGGGATCAGCGGCCTTTCGGCTGCCGTGCAATTGAAGCGACTGGGAATCAGCTTTCAGGTGCTTGAGCGCCAAAGAGCCATTGGCGGCACGTGGTTACTCAATACGTACCCGGAAGCGCGCGTCGACACGTCGAGCTTCCTCTTCCAGTTCAAGTTTGTCAAGAATTACCCATGGTCCGAGTATTTTGCCTCTGCTGCCGAAACGCAAAAGTATCTGGATCATGTGGCCGAAACCTACAACGTTAAGGAACATCTTCACATCAATCGCGAAGTGGTGAGCTGCCTGTGGCACGAAGATGAGAGTGAGTGGGAGCTCACTATCAAACATACCGACGGCGAATCAGAGTCCATGAGATGCAACGCGATCATCAGTGGCAGCGGGCTTTTCGCAACACCGAACAAGCCCGACATTCCAGGCATGGAAGAATTTAAGGGTGCCGCCTTCCATACTGCGCAGTGGGACCACAGCGTGGACTGCACTGGCAAGGATGTAGCGTTGCTCGGCACCGGATCTACAGGCACTCAGCTCGCCTCGTCCGTGGCCGCCAAGGCGAAATCGCTGACGGTATATCAGCGGACGCCCAATTGGATCATGAACATGGAAGGCTACAAAGAAAAGATAGACGACAAAGTGCGCTACGTCTTTGATACGATGCCCTACTACTGGAATTGGTACTGTTACTCGGCGCATACCACAACCCAGCAGTTGCAGTACATGCAGACGTACGATAGAGAGTGGCAATCCAAGGGAGGAACTATCAATGAGCGCAACGATATAGTACGCAAGGCTCTGACTTCCTATATTGAATCCAAAGCCGAGGGTATCCCCGGCTTGAAGGAGCGGATCCTGCCCAGCTATGCCCCTCTGGTGCGGCGGCTGGTTGTTGACAACGGATTCTACGACATGCTCCGACGAGACAATGTGGATCTCGTGACTGAAAACATTGACTCTTTCACTAAGACGGGCATCAGAACAAAAGATGGCATGGAGCGAGGCTGTGATGTCGCCATTCTGGGTACAGGTTTCAAGGTCCAACAGTATTTCTGGCCGTGCAAGTATGTGGGACGCAGTGGAGCGACAATGGAAGAGTTATGGAAAAAGGACGGACCTCGATCATACCTTGGAATGACCATGACGGGCTTTCCAAACTTCTTCATTCTTTATGGGCCCAACCATCAACCCCGGTCTGGCGGTTTCTATTCCTGGGGGGAGATTTGGATGCGCTACATCTCAAGCTGCATTATCCATCTGATTGAAAACGACAAGAGATCAATGGATTGTCGCCAAGACGTCTTTGATGAATATAACTTTAGGCTCGACGAGGCTTCCAAGGAGATTATCTGGGAGTCTGAGGGCTCAGGATACTACGTCAACGAATTCGGCCGTCAGAGCGTCAATGCACCCTGGCACACAGCCGACTATCACCGCATGGTCCTGAAGCCGGACTTTGACGACTTTGATATACAGTAAAGCTAGAGTGGAAGGGCTGGACATTCCTCATTACGAGAAAGGGTCTGTAGTTTTCAAATCTGGCCGGCCGGATGCCTGAGGTGGCCCATACTACATTTAGAGCTTCATAATGCTCAAAACGAAAAGATAGAGGTCTCATATTTGTAAGACGGGGCATAAATTTATGATTTGATCCATATATATACGTGCACTAAAAGCTTTGCATTGCTCTCAACCTATTCTCCAAAGCCCTCTTGGCGACTGATATGTTTGGCGCGAGAGCTTCAAACGCATGTGGCACCCCAGAATACACGTGAAGCTCAGTGGGTATGTTCTCGGCCATAAGCTTTATAGCATAAGCAATGTCCTCATCCCGGAAGATGTCAAGTTCTCCCACGTCGATATAGGTGGGCGGCAGGCCAGCCAAGGTCTGGGCACGTGCTGGTGCCACATACGAGGAAACTTCAGCATCAGGCTTACCAGCCTTGCCCTCTCCTAGGACTGCTGTCCAGGCCACAATGTTGTCTGCAGTCTTCCAGAATGCGAGAGGCTCCAGACTAGCGTTTGGCGTCATGTTTCGATCATCGAGCATGGGGTATACCAGGATTTGCTTGGCGATTGGCGGCTGCAACTTTCTGTCGCGGGCCATTAATGCCAGACCAGCTGCCAAGCCGCCGCCAGCGCTCTCTCCGTAGACTGCAACTCTCGACGCATCGACGTTATGCTCCTGTGCGTTGTGTTGAAGCCACACTAACGCAGCATAGCAATCATCCACAAGAGCTGTACCAGTATGCTCGGGGGCTAGGCGGTAGTCGACAGTGAAGATGGGGATGCCCGTGTGCTGTACCATTTGCGAAAGTGGCCTCACATACATTTGGGCTGATCCGACAATCATGCCACCGCCGTGAAAATGCAATAAGGCAGGTATGGGAGAATCGGACTGAACATTGCTTTTGGCCAATTTAATGATCGAGACAGTATGACCATCGGGAGCATTTGTACAATGATAAGTTGTCTCTACGTCAGGACAATTTGGAAGTCGGCTGAGCAGCGCCTCAATGCCGGCATCGCGGGCTTTTCGAGAAGAGACGATGGAGTCGAGTGTAAGTTGTGGTCGCTTTGCAAGGACAGGCAGAAGTGGCTTCAGTACCTCGAAATATTCAGGGTCGCACCGCAAAGACATATTAGTTGGTAAAGAGAACGACTCGGGCGCTTTGCTACTGGTGGGTTGCAGGCTTGGACACCATTTCAAATTGTCTACCCATAAGAACGCCGCGTTTTTGAGTATGTCAACTTCATGTTTTACTACACCGACCCCAGGAGAGCAGTCCTGTCTGGCTGGCACTTGCCGGCGTCCGCTATGTAACCGAGGAGCTGGTGGGGTACCTATGAGCCGAGAGACCTTGCAACGTCAATGGAATTCGCTTTTCCAGCTTTTCATGATGGCACATATAATGGTGAGATAAGAGCTCGACGGAGAATTTGTAGGAATGAATTTTGTCTTTCAGAATGTGTATAAATTTCATACATCGAATCATGCAGACATGCTTCGACTTCGTCGTCGGGATTGAACCATTACGATGGAATGATTTGTTGGTTGATGATAGCCATGGAAGGAAATTTAGCGGGTACCGGCCTGTGAGATTGTGACGGCTCTGGTAACCTAGTGCTCTTTGCTCTGATGCTACACATTTCCCCACAATCGTTACCCATGTTACCACCTACAAGTACCATAAGTATTACCATTCTAATACATCACACTCGGTACCATAATTCACCAATAGTGCCTACAATCTACACTAGGTTAGCTTTCAGACTGTTTACACATGTAGGTAGGTACGTACGTAGTAGCAACGTGCCTACGCACAATGGCCGATACCCCACACGGTCTCGTCCATAAGTCCTGTTCTCCGGACCCCGATTGATGTCCTGACAATGTTGTGGTTGAAGTCCTCGGTACTTTGCATGAGCAACCATTACCGAGGAATTCATTGAAATGTTGAGATGATGGGTCATGTGTTGCACTGAAATGGTAGTTGAGCTCAAAGAGGGTGAAGGCTAGGGCCGAGGAGACCATATGACGTAAATACTACTAGGTACGCCGAAACAGGGCATCAAACGCATCAATACATATATCATAGCAATTCATTCCAAAGGCCGGGAGAAAAACGAAAAGTTAGAATGCAATATCCCGCCCAAATGCAACCATGGGTTCAATAACAAAGCACCACGAAGTCAATGCATCCGGCAACCACGCTCAGCCCGCACAGGTTCTGGACGACATTCAAGATAGATATAGAAATGAACATGACAAGCGTATTCGAGCCGATGGCCGTGGTCAATTCATTGACCTCTATTCGCTGCCCAAATTTCGGCGCTTCAAACAAGATCCCTGGGCCGACCAGTCCACGTATGACTCGCTACCCAGAGCTTCCGACGGAGATAGGCGAGAGATTTTGATCGTGGGAACGGGTATCGCCGCCCTTATTTTTGCAGTGCGACTCATTCAGGCTGGTTTCGCTGCCGAAGATATGCAGTTCATCGACACATCTGCAGGCTTTGGCGGCACCTGGTACTGGAATCGGTACCCCGGCCTCATGTGCGACGTGGAAAGCTACATCTACATGCCGCTGCTGGAAGAAACTGGATACATCCCAAAGCGCAAATACGCGTCGGGCAAGGAATTGCGGGAGCACTCGGAGCGAATCGCCATGAAATACGGTCTAACGGACCGTGCCTGGTTCCGAACGCGGATGATAAGTTCAGTTTGGGATGATGAAACCAAAGAATGGGTGGTAAGTAATTCAAGTCTCTATATATTCTCGCAAGTATTGTCAAATGAGTCATCAAGGCGCTGGTGGGCAATACGTTGTATCGGGGTTATGGAATTTCAAGCTGGTTGCTAATCGCCGCACAGGTCAAACTTGCAGAACAACTTCATGGTGGCGACGAAGCTGACATCGTTACCGTCAGGTCTCGTTTCATGCTTCTTACCACTGGACTAATGCTCATCCCTCAAGTTCCCCAAATCAAAGGCGTTGAGTCATTCGCGGGAGAATGCTTTCACGCCGCGCGCTGGGAGTATAGTGTCACCGGCGGCACTGATGAGGATCCATCTATGACCAAGCTGAAAGACAAGACGGTGGGCATCATTGGAACGGGCGCATCTGCGATTCAAATCGTCCCCGAGTTGGCAAAGTGGAGCCGGCAGGTCCAGGTCTTCCAGCGGACACCATCGTCTGTTGACTACCGAGGCAATCGTGACACCGATGAAGAGTGGTTTGTTCAGGAAGTTGCAAGAAAGGATGGCTGGTGGGAGGACCGATGTCGAAACTTTATAGCATTCTTGAACAATGCTGACCCCAAACCGGAAGTCAATCTTGTCCAGGACGGGTGGACCACCATGCCATCGTACAGTGCTCTCACGGGGTCGCCTGCCCATCAACCGAAGACACCGCAGCAGATGCAGGACTACTACAAATATCTCCAGGAACTCGATCTGGAAAGGCAAAGTAAAGTTCGGGACCGTGTCGATCTTGTCGTCAAGGACCCAACAGTCGCAGCCAAATTGAAGCCGTGGTATGCCGGTTTCTGCAAGCGCCCGTGCTTCCACGATCAGTATCTCGATAGCTTCAACGAGGCCAATGTCCAACTCATCGATACAGACGGGCGAGGTGTTGACGAGATTACTGAGAAGGGGCTCATCGTGCAAGGAAAATTCTACGAGGTTGACGTCTTGGTTCTCAGTACGGGCTATAAGAGCCCGTTCCTGTACAGCCCACCAGGCAGGGTCGGTGTTCAGGTTCTCGGACGCGGTGGGGTCAACTTGGACAAGAAGTGGAATGACGGCGTCACGACATTGCACGGTGCCATGAGCCACGACTTTCCCAACATGTTCTGGCCTGGGTTTATCCAGGCAGGCGGGAATCCCAACTATACCTACATTGTGAATCAAGGTGCCAAACAGATTGCCCACCTCATGGCCGCTGGCGCAAAGCGAACAGTCGTCAGAGCTCCCTCCAGCTCATCTTACAAGTACAACTTTACGGTCGAGGCTACAGCAAAGGGCGAAGAGGACTGGTCTCAGACTATTGTTTCGCAGGCAGGCATGTTTGGAGCGACTGCGGGTTGTGTTCCTAGCTATATGAATGCCGAGGGCGAGTTCGAAAACATTAAAGATCCCGCAGAGCTTGCTAAAATGGCTCGCAGCTCGATATGGGGCAAGGGCCAGGCGGACTTTGACCTAGTCATGGAGGAGTGGCGGCAGAGAGGAGATTTCAGAGGCGTGGAGCTCAGCGCGGTGGAGTGATTCTTACTAGGTACGATCTTGGCAAAGGTGAAGGTGGGCCCAGTGAGCATGTAGCGACATAGATGAAACAGAGCCATATGATCGGACCCCTAATTTATTGAGTTTGTCTATCCAGTATATACATGTTGGCCATAAGATCCGGTGTTCTGATTGGTTTCCAACGCCTTGTCTGGACTTGTGGCCGTACGGTTCTCTGAGACCGGAGTATAATACTGTCAGATGCTGGTGAGACTCCCTCCGCCCGGCTGGAGCTAGGAGACTCTGGCTAACCCCACAGCGTTGGGAAAGACCAGAGATTAGCCAATACCACCTCAATATGTGCAGAATTCATGCGACCCGGATGCACCGGAATTGATACTTGGCTGTTTCTGGGAGGAAAGCGGATTATTCGGGAGGACATTATATGGTGTGCATTCCATCTATATTTAGACAATACCAATTGAGACGATTCCTCCATACCCAATGCGACTTAAGTCCCTGTCAAATTCACAGAACAAGCCTGCATATCATCCATACTAAGAGACGGACATGATGGATTGTACAACATACATATCATACGAGTGCAAGCGACAACAGAAAAACAGCATTTGAATTTGGAATCATTTCTAAGTATTCTCTGGTCATAACGTATGCAATATCCCCCTCATTGGCACCCATGACACCACCACCACCACAACCCTACAGCCACCTTGTTTCACAAACAACGAGGAGCCCCATTGCCGCGGGATCTAAGAAACACTTCGATCCCGAACTTCCTAAACTGTAGAATTATAAAAGTGAGGGAAATGCGCAACGTCGTAAAGACAGAAACCACCAGCTCTTCATTATTCACCCACTGACAAAATGTCTCGTCACTTTACTTCATACGCCCTGTACGACAGACTCACGACCGAGTTCACCTTGACCAACACGCCGCTGCTTGCTTCCGCCGGATGTGCCTTTCTCATACGCCATCAAATTGACATTGACGGATAAGCGGGGCCCGATTCCAGTATGGATGCACTTCTTTTACCTTGCTCACGACTCCACATTCAGCATCACGATTGGACGCGCCGCTGCCCGGTACGACAATCACTTTTACCTCCGCGGTTGTTCCTCGGCCTACGCGCTATGGAGTGTACTTGAGATATTCTGCATCTACCATGCTGTAAAGCATCGCAAACTGAATTTCAGAGACGCTCTGGGGGCGGATAGTGCCTCCTTGCCGGTAGTGCTTCGCTATACCGTCTTCATGACCGCCGCCATGTATTGCGTCGTGAATCTGGGTGTGGAGCTCATGGGCGGTCCAGGCTGTATCATGCAATGGGGCTGCCTCACGAACGTCCTCATGGTGGTGGGACCCACGCACGACTCTGTTCGCCGGGGATCCAAAGACGGGCTCGCAGTTGGCTTTTCCGTTGTCAACGTCTTCTGCGTCATCCTTACCTTTGCGCCTTTCGGCATGTGGGTGCAAGTTTTCCCGGAGATATTTGACTCCAGGGTATACTACACGATTGGATGCATCTTGTTTGTGTATTCCTTGTGGTTGCTCAGCATTGTCGCAGCTTACCCAGCCAAACCTGTCAAGGTGGCCGCGACCAACGACTCTCCTAATTCGGTCAAAGCAAAATAATGACAGGAAAAGCGACGTCAGAAATTTAACAAGCCTTGCTACGTCGCCGTTGATCATACGGATTGGCCCACCCCATCATACAATCTTGTCGCCAATCTCTTTCCTACTTGGAATATATTTTATAATATTCAGAAATTCAACCACATACGACCATAGGTACTAGAGAACTCGGCATCCCGTCCGCTCTGCCCTAGATAAACTAGTAACCGCCCACCCAGTAGTCGGATCGGTGACGAATTGATGACTGTACATCTCTGCGGATTTTCCGATTTCTTTCACATCTTCTTTTTTGTGTTCGAGTCGGTCGTCGTGGCATGGACAGAAGTGTAAAAATGAGCATGGTTGCAATAGATGCTGCTGAAGCTGCAAGAGCTAGCTTATTCAGGCATAAATCTGGCCGTTTTATATGCGGCCGCCATCTTCTTAGCAGAGAAGCGGGGTTTGGCCAAGAGAGATTGCTTGCGCCAGCCAATTGAGTTATGTTTCCTTTAAAAATACAGCGCGGCCGTTGCAACAAACGTGAATTACTGAGCAAGACGTTTTGAGATCTTCGCATTGCCACGGTAGTGATTCGTGGCGCAACAGCTCGGAAATTACCAAAATTATGCGTGCCCCCGGAAATCAGCCACTCGAGTTCAGAAACACCAATTATCATAACAGGACTCCTAAGAGATGGTGTGTTGGAACCATACCTGGCCGGTTCGCCGACATCTCAGCTCGGCGCATTTGTACCCCGCTGCAGGCATTTCCGGTCCTTGCAAACCATGCAGGTCTCATCATGCAGCTGTAGCATCGCCACCAAGGCGTACAGCCTGACGAGGCTCCGGAATGCCTTGGGCGTTGATGCTTGTTCTAAATATCCCGCTTCTATCGAGCCTGTTCGAATTGAGATCTGTGGCGGCTTTTGAAGCTGATGGGATGCTTAATCGCCTCTGCTGTTCACGGGAACGTATGAGTCTGAACAATCGCAGTCCGGACTGCCAGTATGTTAGACTCCGCAATTTATGTATACCCTGACGAAGATTTAGATTGCTTTGGGCGTTCAGGCATTCTTTGTTTAATTGGCTTTAAAACACGCCGTAGTCATCAAAAGTCGTCGCTGACTTGGAAATCAATTTTGGAAGTCAGAGGATTGCTCAAGCATCTCGATAGGGTGCTGCCGATGATCAGCTATGCCGCAGTTTCTGCTGCGCCGCTGTACTGTGATTACTTGGTAACTAGTACGGATACCCCGCTTTGAATTCCCTATGTCGCGCTCCTCTGCCTTTCCATTAAGAATCGCTGTATGCTCCCTATTTTCAACACGGATCTCTATGTCAAGATCGAAGCCATGCTGCATCAAAATGAGTACACATTATGAATACAAGGGGCTTGTTGGTTTGTGCGGTATCCGACTACTTCGCCTTCTATCTAGCAACGACACGACTGCACCTATCCAGTGTCAGCTACTCGATTACACCTTGAATGGAGCACCGGACGAGGATCATCTTTTTGATGCTCTGTCCTACTGCTGGGGCAGCCCGGAGAAGACTCATTCAATCTCTGTTGATTCACTTGGTCTACCCATCACGTCCAATCTACATGCGGCACTTTCGCATCTTCGAAATCGCAGTTTTGATCGAATCTTATGGATTGATGCAGTGTGTATCAACCAAGCGGACGAGCATGAGAAGGCGCAACAAATCGGGCTCATGTACAACATATATTCGTGTGCAAGTTGTGTATATATTTGGCTTGGAGACGAAGCCAGTAATAGCATTCAAGCGATTGAGGCATTACGCATTGCAGGTCGACAAGGAGCTGCTGATACTCTCAACGACAAACACACCCAGGATGTTATTCTGCAGCTGCTCAAACGAGACTGGTTTCGGAGAATCTGGGTGAGAATGAAGAGAAATTTATGATCAGAATGAACCACGGATAACCTTGTTCAGGTACTTCAAGAGGTTGCTGCCGCTCGACGCATCCAGATTCTTTATGGTCGCTCAAGACTAGACGGATTCGCTTTCTGCTTAGCGATGGATTCGATAAAGAAATCGCTGAACAAAAGCCCCGAATTGCACGGGGCATAGAATTCAATTCAGTCAGTTTTATTTCTAATAAGAGGTGTAATACTCCGGCCTCAAAATCGAAATTCACCCGAAAGAATCCGCCCACTCTGCGAGCTGGTCGACATATACCATCAGCATAAAGCGACCGAAATGCACGACAAGGTTTACGCCTTACTTGGTATATGCACTAATAATATAAGCAGATCCAAGCTATCGGTTAACTACAGCGTACCATTTCACATATTATTGCATCGAGTGGTTCAATTCACAATATCCAAAAATATATTTATAGAGACTCAGGGTAACAAGGAAGTTGCCGTCATCACTTCCAAAATCTTTATCCTCGGTATTATTAATTCAGTTAAGGAAGGTTTAACTAGCAGCCATAAGCAGCGCGTTATGGTTTTATGGAATAATATTTCCGGGCTTCCGAAGTTCTTAGCTCACTATCGCGCACCTTGGACTCTCTAAGCTTCAGCAAGGCTCTTGCGAAAAGGGGATGTTGTCTGCCTCCATCAGAATGCGACAAAACCTACGATAACTCGTTTATATCAAAACTTTTCGGCTATTCTCGTTATTGCAGCTCGTCCACCATCCTCTCTCCCAAGCGAAAGCAAAAATCGCATACGGTCAAAGGTTCTGAATCGAATACGCTTACCGTTACGGGATGCTATCTTAATTTAGGACTGGGGCTACACTCCAGATAAATATATTAGGCTCAAAACTTACCGAACTTGGATAAGAGAAACGAAATGGGAACCGCAGGATTCGGGAATGGTTCCCCACCGAAACGAGACAGCAAGACTCTTCGATTCCGGACTGATCTTAGTTGACTCAAGAGCGTACAGTACAGCTCAGGCAAGATTTCAAGAAGGAATTGTTTGCTTTGAGACAGCTATAGAGTCAGTCACGACGGAGACAGCCCTGCCAAAGAGGTTGCGACTTCCGTCACTAAACATTCACGATCCACCCGAGAAAAATTCAAATCAACCCGATTCTCGGAATCATACGGCTCCGTTCAGTAAAGTACTCATCTCAGCGTTGCTGGCAGGCGTGATCAAAGAAGGTCGTCACTTAAGGGCCAAAAATATACTTGACTCTGGCAGCCTATACTCAAGTTTTAGGGACAGAAACGGGATAAGTCTTCTTTGCCACGCAGCGGGCGGCGGCCACCTCGATATCGTGGAGCGGCTGCTACAAGAGGACGCCGACGTTAATGCCGCTGCCTCTGCAAAATGCGAAAGAAGGACAGCGCTCCAAGCAGCAGCGGGCGGCGGTTACCTCGATGTCGTGGAGCGGCTGCTATAAAAGCACGCCGACGTAAACGCAGCCGCTGCAAAATGCGAAAGAAAGACGGCGCTCCAAGCAGCAGCAGGCGGCGGTTACCTCGATATCGTGGAGCGGCTGCTATAAAAGCATGCCGACGTAAACGCAGCCGCTAAAAAACGGGAAAAAAGGATAGCGCTCTAAGCAGCGGCGGGCGGCGGTTACCTCGATATCGTGGAGCGGCTGCTATAAAAGCACGCCGATATAAACGCAGCCGCTGGAAAACGGAAAGGAAAGACGGCGCTTTAAGCGGCAGCAGAAAGTGGCTATTTCGATATCGTAAAGCAGCTGCTTCGAAAGCACGCCGACGTTAATGCCGCTATAAGATAGGAAGGAAAAACGGCGCTTTAAATAATAGCAAAAAGCGGTTACCTCGATATCGTAAAGCGATTGCTTTAAGAAAATACCGACGTAAACGCTGTTATTAAAAAACGGGAAAAAAGGACGGCGCTTTAAGCAGCAGTAAAAGGCGGCTATTTTAATATTATAAAGCAGCTGCTATAAAAATATACCGACGTTAATGCCGCTATAAAATAAAAAGGAAGGACGGCGCTCCAAGCAGTAGTAGAAGGCGGCTATTTCGATATTATGAAGCGGCTGCTTCGAGAGCACGCCGACGTTAATGCCGCTGCAGGAAGGGAAGGAAAAACGGCGCTTTAAGCGGCAGCAGAAAGTGGCCACCTCGATATCGTAAAGCGATTGCTTTAAAAGCATACCCGCGTAAACGCTGCTGCCGCAGGAACGGAAGGAAGGACGGCGCTCCAAGCGGTAGTAAAAAGTGGCTACCTCGATATCGTAAAGCGATTACTTTAAAAGTATGCCTGCGTAAACGCTATTGCCGCAAAAGGGGGAGGAAGGACGGCGCTTTAAGCAGCAGCGGGCGGCGGCCATTTCGATATTATAAATCAGCTATTTCGAGAGTACGCCGACGTTAATGCCGCTATAAAAAGGGAAGGAAGGACGGCGCTTTAAGCGGCTGCAAAAGGTAGCCACCTCGATATCGTGGAGCGGCTGCTATAAAAGCATACCGACGTAAACGCAGCCGTTATAGGATAGGAAGGAAGGACGGCGCTTTAAATAGCAGCAAAAAGCGGTTACTTCGATATCGTAAAGCGGCTGCTTCGAGAGTATGCTAACGTTAATGCCGCTTCCGTTATAAATATTAGTGGAAGGACGGCATTTTAAGCAATAGCAGGAGGCGGCCACCTCGATATCGTAAAATAGCTATTTTAAAAGCACGCCGACGTAAACGCTGCCGTAATACTAAGCAATAAAAGAACCGCGCTCCAAATAGCAGCAAAAGGCGGTTACCTCGATATCGTAAAGCGATTGCTTTAAAAAAACGCTTATATTAATACCGCCGTAATATATAATTATAAAAAAACGGCGCTCTAAATAGCAGCCGGAGGCGGTTACCTCGATATCGTAAAACGGCTGTTTTAAAAGCACGCTAATATTAATACCGCCGCTACGGATAATAATAAAAAAACGGCATTTTAAATAGCAGCAAAAAGCGGCTATTTCGATATTATAAAACGGCTGTTTCGAAAATACGCCGATATTAATACCGCTATAAAAAAGGAAAGAAAAACGGCGCTTTAAGCAATAGCCGGAGGCGGTTACCTCGATATCGTAAAGCGGCTATTTCGAAAGTACGCTAACGTTAATACCGCCGCTATAAATAATAATAGAAAGACGGCATTTTAAGCAGCGGCGGGAAGCGGCCACTTCGATATCGTAAAGCGGCTATTTTAAAAGCACGCCGACGTTAACGCTATTGCGTTTATAAAATATAATAGGAAAACGGCGCTCCAAGCGGCAGCGGGGGGCGGCTACCTCGATATTATAAAGCGGCTGCTTCGAGAGCATACCGACGTTAATGCTGCCGCAGCAGATAAAAATAAAAACACGGCGCTCTAAATAGCAGTAGGAAGCGGTTATTTTAATATTATAAAACGGCTGCTTCGAGAGCACGCCGACGTAAACGCCGCCGCCTCTACCGAGTTTCTCGGAAGGACGGCGCTCCAAGCAGCAGTAGGAGGCGGCTACCTCGATATCGTAAAGCGACTATTTTAAAAGCACGCCGACGTTAACGCTATTGCGTCTATAGGATATTATGGGAAAACGGCGCTCTAAGCTGCAATAGGAGGCGGCCACCTCGATATCGTGAAGCGGCTGCTCCAAAAACAGGCCGACGTAAACGCTGCCGCTACAAATAGTAATAGAAGGACGGCGCTCCAAATAGCAGCAAAAAACGGTTACCTTAATATTATGGAGCGGCTGCTTCGAGAGCACGCCGACGTTAATGCCGCTGCCTCTGCAGGATATGATGGAAAAAGGGCGCTCCAAGCAGCAGCAAAAGGCGGCCACGTCGGTATTATCGAGCGGCTGAAGGCAGCGGGTGCTTTGTCATAAGTCTTGTAATCGATTTTTCTAGTCCTTTGCTTAACCTCAAACATCATATGGCACAACACAGATCAAACACAAACTGTTATATTTATGCCGATGCGATCCACTACCTATAATGTAGTCTTCGTTATCGAACAGACCGCCTTAGCTGCAGGGCACAAACAGGAATCAACACTTCAAACACAAAAATACAAGAAATGAAACCGAAGTTGCACGGTACAGGAGGATCCAGGGATGGTTCAAATTTATATAATAGACTCCTGGAATTTTCCACAAGCTATTAGTCTTGTCAATTTTTGATCTTGAAGAACAAGCTTTATTAGAGTCCCTTTCCTGTTAGGCTGTCAGGGCGCTAGACGCCACCTAGACGCAGCAAATCGATAAGTGGTTATATTTCTTCTTATTGTACTGGAAGTAATACCAGACGTGGCCATGGCTGCCAGATACTCCTAGCCCAGACGGTCGCTCAATGAACGAAAGTTTATGGTCGTTTCGGAGGTGCTCAATTGTCTCGCCAATGTCATGAAATTCTTCTTTCTCGTCACAACGTCGGTCCTCGCAGCTGGATACTTTGGACATCGTGTTATGCTGATGTACGTAAATCATGTACGATAAGTTCTCCAGTCACGCCGCAAGATATATCGCGGCCATGTAGATATGCTTCTCCTTGCGAGCGAAGATACCATAGAAGACTTTGTCCTTTGCTGCCACTGCTTGGTCGATCTTCTGCGGGATGAGATCCACTGTGCTGTGGTCGTTGCAGTCGACAAACAGTTCCAAAAGCGATTACCCAATGTGTCCTGACTGGAAGTCCGTGCCAATAGAACGCGGATACCTGGCCATGAGTAGTGCAACCCTGGAAGATGTGCTGGAGTGCTGCATCTCGGAAACATGGCGGCTACAAAATCCCTTCGAGCTTTGCAAGCCCAGAGGACAAATCTGCAACCGGAGGCATTTCTTGGTCAACAGCCAGAACAGAAGAGCGTACAAAGGACTATTGGATATTCAAAAGCATGGAGCCGTGATCATCGGTCATGAACAATCCACTGGGTCAAGATGGATGGACTCCGTTGGAGATCAACAGGATGACAACGGCCAAGAAGCAACTACTACACCTAGGACTGGTGTAGACTCTCAAAGTTTGCTGGGTCTTCAGTCTGAGGAGATGTCTCGGCCAACCGCATCCTCATCAGCAATCAGGAGCAGCGATAATATGTCACGCACAATATCAAACACCACCACCGAGACGTCTCAGAATCGTCTGAAGATATTTGGGCGTACAATAGAACATTCACTCAATACCTCCGATGCTGAGCTAGCCACGCCATCTGGAGCCAGCATAAGCGTTGAGCCGATCAAGAAGCCTCCGTCTATGGATCTTCCGCACTCTGATGCAAATAAATCCACCCCTGATTCCAATATGGAGGCCTCTCAGATTCCAACGTCATTTTCTCAAGATGACGTTGGAGGGATGGTGGTGGCACTTAATACGGTTCCGGTCGCAGACCCCCGTCACGTATTTTCCCACCACTTCAAAACCCCGACACCACTTTAAAACCCCGAAATCAGTCAGATCGCATCCCATGACCGAAAGAAGTCCATTCGTGGATGGATCAGGCGAACTGTAAAATCTCTACAGCTTCGGTTTACCAAGCGTAATGATATATGACCGTGGCAGCACGAATCTGCCGGTGGACATTTGAAATGTCTCGAATGAATGTATAGGATGTCGGAGGTACGGCTCGTGCTCGGTTGAGGCGATAATTGGTCCGTCGTGGAGAGGGTGCAGTGGTGTCTCAACGAACTTACTTGATGGTGGCTAGCTAGATCGATGGCGTATGGCGTTCTGGGGTTGTCAATCATGGGCATCCGATGCTTTCTATATCCATTTCGAATTCAAGTGCCTACGTGCGACGCATTCGCAAGCTTCGCTTGTTGGGCTGTGTTGCGAATGCAATATCTGTCTCAATGAACAACTGTAGACCTCAGTCAAAGAAGCGCAGGCTCCTTATCGCAGCATTCTTGAATTTCGTCGGCTATTGCATAAATCAACAGGCAACTCTCAAACCAGAATTTCGAGGGAGGGGAAGACTATTCAACTCCAAGCAAATCGGCGGTACGAACATAAAGAAATATGTTTCAAATCAGCTTTTTGGCCTACACCAATATAGCCTGTTGAGACTTTGGGTGGACTGTATTTTTCTTGACTCAAGCTCTTCTATCCTCAAATGTAGCGCTGAAAGTTATATCCTGTGAACAACTTACGCGGACAGGTTGATGATGAAATACTACCGGCAGCCTGTACTGCCTGTGCTTGAACCCTTTGATAAATCCTTTAGCTGAGTTGACCTAGTGCGCAACTTTCGCCAGCTACGCCAATTCTGCCAGCTAAGGAGGAATCTCTGAATGACTTGAACCTCCAGCGCTTACGCCACAATGGTACAACCCAGAGATGTAACAATGCACGTCAATATCTTAACCGCTTCATTTTCGATTTCATTTCGAGCTGTTGGGGCACTCATGAAAAGGCACTGCGTGACTCACGTCTTGGAACCAAACCCAAACCCAGGCGGTGATAACAGCTGGAGACAAATAGTGGCAGTATCACAGATCGAAGAATATTATCGCCTTCAGCTAGGCAACATTTATAGCTGGCCATTGGGAACTGCAAACTCAGTGTTCGACGAGAGATTAGGGCTTTTTACTTGCCATATATATAAGTACAGTCAATGTATTCTACGACTTTGGTGCTTACTGTTCAGTTATATTTGGAATGCAGTTAAATATTAAGGCTGGGAGCTCCGAGCTGTGTTTTGGCACATTCCTAAATGCGTTATTAATCATTTCATTATTGGTGCGAGGTGACCACGTTCTTAAATTTGATTGGCGGAAAACGATGCTCAGCCAGTATTAGCGAGCGTAAATCGAGAACTATTATATAACGCTAGCAAGCCCGTATTATCCCCTTAAATAGCCAGCGTTATAAACGGAAAAGCTACCCTATTATTAGCGTAATGCAAAAGCTACGGGTTACCGTATTATAGGCTATAGCGAAAACGGTTTATTTTTATTAGGTAAATATATCCTAAAACCGCTCGATTTAAGGTCGGATCGATAACGATTAATAATTTTAAAAATGCCTAATAAATAATTGCGGATTCGAATGGATTTTAGCCGAGAAAATGGGGTAAAAGCGGGAATAGCCGCAGCTAGCTTATTTAGGTATAATTTTAATTATTTTTTATACGGCTATTTTTTTTATAAAAAAAGCGGGGTTTAGATTCGAAGAAATAAATCGAGTTCCATTTGCTTTAAAGCGCAATAAAGCTATTACGACTAATTATTAAAATATAATTATAAAATTGCTAATAAAAATCACGAAAAAAATCAATATTATAACGCATAAGCTCGAAAGCCGTGCATCCTATACGTTCCCTAAAAGCCGATTATTTAAGCTAAAACGCATTATTTGCTAAAATAAAAAATAATAGGCTAAAACCGGATCTGGTTTGCCAATATTCAGCTTAGCGTATCTTCACCCCTTATAAGGCATTTTTAATAATCGAAAGCCATGCAGGTGTGCAGCATCGCCACCAAGGCGTACAGCCTGACGAGGCTCTGGAATGCCTTGGGCGTCAAGAAGGTCCCTCTAAATCTTTCGCTCTCACCATTTACCAAGCCTACGATGATTGGAACTTGTTGCAGACTTTGAAGCTAAAAGGCCACTCGAGCACCTCCCCTATTTCCGATGACGCTTGAATTTGCACATTAATCCCGAGTGCCAATATGTTAGATCCTAACCTCTATACGGTCGGCTGGATATGCGCTATCGAAACCGAGCTTGTTGCAGCAGCCTCATTCCTCGACGAAGAGCACGACGACCCCGACTACTTGCCCGTAAACGATAACAATTTTTACGTTCTCGGCCGAATTGGCAAGCATAATGTTGTTATTGCTGCGCTTCCCGATGGTCAATATGGACTGGTTACAGCCGCGACGGTAGCACGAGATATGGTTCGCAGCTTCCCCAACGTCAGGATCGGCCTTATAGTCGGTATTGGCGGCGGTGCACCGAGTGCAGACCACGATATTCGTTTGGGTGACGTCGTGGTAAGTTCTCCCAGCCCCGGCAGCGGCGGCGTATTCCAGTACGACTACGGAAAAACTATCCAAAATTCGGAGTTTGTCGTAACTTCGCATCTCAATCAACCACCCCAGTTCTTGTTATCGGCCATAGCTACCCTCAAAGCCCAATATAAGCGCCGTGGCCACGATATCGTTAAAAGCATTGCGGATGTGCTCTCCAATAATCCAAGGCTGCAAAAAGATTACCGAATGCCAAATGCTAGCGCAAATAAACTATATATACCAGCATACGCGCATATAGGGACGAAGGAACAAGAGTGCACGGCTATATATAATGCGGCGTACTTGGCTGGGAGGCCTGAGCGATCCGAGGAGCATAATAGTCCAACCATCCACTATGGCACTATTGCTTCAGCAAATCAATTTATAAAAGATGCAAACCTTCGCGACAAGCTCTCGGCCGAAAAAAAATATCCTTTATTTTAAAATGGAAGCTGCCGGCCTTATAAATCACTTCCCCTATTTAGTTATTCGTGGTATCTGCGACTACTCCGACACGCACAAGAATAAGGTTTAGCAAGGCTATACAGCTATGACATCGGCTGCTTATGCGAAAGATATGCTGCGCAAAGTGGCACCAAACAAGATAGAGGCCGAAAGAAAACTCGTCGAGGTTCTTAACGGTGGTATATGGTCACAAATGATTTTGTCACAAGTCCGCTGATAGCTAGATAGTAAATAAGAATCTAATAATCGTATCCTCTAGGGTAAACGACATCCAATCGAAGGTTAAGATTTTGCATATTAATAAATATTACGATAATGTTATAAAATAGCTTAGGGCGCCTAATATTTCTATTAATTTAAATAAGGCTATTAAGGACCGCTATCCGGGCTCAGGTTAACGACTTATTTAAAGGGAATCCTATTAAAAGTAGAAATCCCAATTAGGATCCTCCCTTTGGCTATACGGAATACCCGGCTACGGGAAGACAATTCTCACGTCTACTGTGATCGAGGATCTACGAAATAGCCAAGAATGCGTTCACAATCTCTTCTACTTCTATTTCGACTTCACCGACGTTCGAAAGCAGACTTTTGAGAACTGCGTCCGGTCCCTTATAAGCCAGCTATATTAGGCGAATCAAGAAACTCGCGGTGTGCTGGATTTATTATACATTTCTTGCAAAAATGGCAATGAACAACCTGGTATTGGCTCCCTCTAAACGGCGTTCGTTACTATGATCCAGAAATGCGGGGTAGCGTGGCTCGTTCTCGATGCATTTGATGAATGTACTTCGCAGGGAGAGCTGCTTTCTTGGCTGAGCCATCTACGAAACGCCAAAATCAACCTTCATCTTATTGCTATAAGCCGGCCAATATAAGATATTAGAAACGCTATGGAACAGGTCTGCCCTGATGAAAAAAGTAGGATCGCTATTCAAAGTGATCTTATGGAGGCAGATATACGAAATTACGTTCACGCAACAGTTAAGGAGCACAAAGGTTTTGGTAGATGGACAGGGCGACCGGACATTCAGGAAGAGATCAAGACGAGTCTCATAGGCAAAGCCAATAGGATGTAAGAGCTGACAAAATTGTTTCACGTTTCTTTCACTAATATTTTCAGGTTTCGCTGGGTCTGGTGTCAACTCAACGCTTTGGAAAAGTGCTGCGATCCCATAGCATTACGAAAATCACTTGCAACGCTTCCGAAGGACCTCGAAGAAATATACTCGCGGATTTTAGCCAAAATTCCCCCAAAATATACTAATCATATAATGCGAATATTGCAATTTCTTACATATTCGGAGCGACCGCTACGGATTAATAAAGCTATAGACGCTATTATAATCAAAATAAGTCTAAATATAGCTAAAGGTTCCCGCTTTAATGCTTAAAATAGGATGCTAAATCCGATTAACATTATGCGTTACTGTTTTAGTTTAGCCGTTATCGTTCGCAAAAAAAACTGGAATTCGGTAACTAAAGAACTTTAATTGGCACATTCCTCGGTTAAAGAGTATTTGACCTTAACCTAATTACTAAGCAAAATTGCCTAATATCTGCAAAAGACATCCGCTCGAAGCTTAATTGCAAAAGTCTGCTTATTATATCTTCTAAAGCTCAAATAAAGCGAAATAGCAAAAAATACCTAAAAAATGTTTCCTTTTGCCCAATATTCAGCACGATACTAAATAAGCAATACTAAAAATACTAAATATAGCGACGATAAAATATTCGCACTTACTATAAAATTCTTATCATACCCCTCTACTCTTCGGCGTTGCTGTCAGATTTATAATCCAAATCGTCGCTAGGAAGATGAGCCGGACAAGCACTGGACTGCCCGAAAGATGCCAACGGCATTATATTATGCGTCGCTAGAAGGCCTGCTCCGATATGCTAATGCACTACTACAAGGCAGGTCTAATGCGAATATTCACGGTGGAAGATATGGATTCCCGCTACAAGCTGCCGCGCATAGAGGACATTCAACACTTGTGGAGAGGCTGCTGCTCAGTGCGGTTGATGTAAATGCCCAAGGTGGAAGATACGGCAGCGCGCTGCAGGCTGCTTCTTACAAGGGGCACATATAAATTATACAGAGACTGCTAGACGTGGGGGCACAAGTCAACGCTTAGGGCGGGTTCTTTAGCAGTGCACTACAAGCTGCTTTATATGCAGGCCACGAAAAGATTGTGCAAAGACTTCTAGCTGCTGGAGCTGATATTCATGCCGTTGGTGGGCACTTCGGCAACGCACTGGCAGGTGCTGCATTCAGTGGTCAACAAAATGTCATACGCCAGCTGCTTGACCATGGTGCAGACGTTCGTGCTTCAGGCGGAGCATTTGGTGATGCGCTAGAAGCAGCCTCTTTTACAGGGGACACATATGCTCTGGAAATTCTACTGGCCAAAGATGTCCAATACGTTGCACCAGACAGCTCACTTTCATACGCTCTACAAGCTGCATGTTCGAAAGGGCACGAAGAGGCCGCATATATGCTATTGTCGAAAGGCGCCCATGTGAATGCTCAAACTGAACATCACGGTACCGCATTGCAGGCTGCTTCATGGAATGGTCACGAGAAGATCGTGCAGATGCTTCTCATGAGAGATGCCGATGTCAATGCTCCTGGCGGTCGTTATGGGACTGCACTGCAGGCAGCATCCGTGACTGGACCAGTCAATGTGATCGAGCTACTTCTTGGAAATGGCGCCGAGTTGGCAATTGCGGATAGCGAGGATTGGACACCGCTTATGATTGCTTCAGACCGGGGTTATGTTCAGGTTGTTGAACTCCTCCTTGATGCAGGTGCACCTATCGCTTTCCCAGACAAGAATGGAAGTACACCACTACACATCGCTGCGTCTAATGGCCAAACTCAGGTGGTCGAAGTGCTGCTTGAAAATGGTGCTGATTGGACCATCACGGATGACAGCGGAGGAACTGCTTTGATCGTTGCCTCCAAGAATGGGCATACTGGAGTGGTTGAGGTGCTGCTTCGCAAAAGAGCTTACGACCTGTCAACCGTGACCAGCAAGGGTATGGTAGCGTTATCGTGGGCCTCCCGGAATGGCCACACATCTGTGGTTGAGCTTCTTATTGCTATCGAAACTTACGACATCTATGCAACCGACATCCACGGCCCAGCTGCACTGAAATGGGCAGCTGTGAAGGGTCACGGAGATATTTTCAGCCTACTTCTTGCTCGAAACACGGACTCCCCAATTTCTAAGATGCTCTGCGCCGCTTGTCTGAGACTGGCTTCCAGAGAGGGTCATCTCAAGGTGGTCCAAATGCTCTTGGATCACGACTGCGATTTGAGCATGACTGACGCTGCAGAACTCAGCGCGCTTGAGTATGCAATATTCAAAGACCATGATCAAATTGAGGCGGTTCTGGTATCAGCAGGAGCCATGCTCCCAGATGATGTTTATGGATTCCAAGCTTTGTTCGGAGACCAATAATGGTTCAGCTTTCTATTTTATAAAGATAAGGCTTATATAAAGTTCTTTCGCTGTTAAGGCGTTAGATGCCACTTATAAGCAGTGAGTGGACGGGCGTCGGCCGACGACCTGAATTATGCCCACTATTTAGCTCAGCTTAGTAAATGTGCAATGAATGCTTAGTACGCCGACTCTACCAGTTGTTCGGCGAATTAATAGATCTCCAGATTCAGCCACCTGGATCAAACCTTGAGCTTGCGATCACTTATAATACGGAAGTTCCAGTACATAATTTAGCTGGCAGTGTTCTTGTCCAAGGGGACAGCCATTATTAGCAGCTGCAAGCAGGGTCACATGCAGGGAAAATCCATTGCACTTAGCTAGGCAAGGTTTGTAGCTAATTTCTCACACGCTCTGTTATCTGCGAGGAAAAGAAAACAGCGATCGAAAGGTGTTCTTCTCCCATTTTCGGATTGTAAATGCAATAAGCAGTGACCTTTGCTCTTTGTATGCCAGTACACAGCGGCATTTCGCGCCGTCGTGTTTGGAATACAGTTGTGTTTGGGAAGCCAAGTTGAGGCCGGGACTCTAGGCTACGCTTCCGGATCATTTCATTGCTAGTGCGATACGGCCACGTTCTCGACTATAATTGGAGCAAAGCGATGCTCGACCAGCTTCAGCGAGCGTATCAAGAACTATTACATAACGCTCGAAAGCCCGTATTCTCCCTTGGAATACGCACCGTTATAAACAGAAAGCTTCCCCACCACTAGCGTGGTGCAAGAGCTATAGGTTACCGTATTATAGGCTATAGCGAAAACGGGCTATTTTCGCCAGGTAAATATATTTATAAACCGCTCGATTTAAGGTCGGATCGGTAACGATTAATAACTTTAAAAATATCTAATAAATAAATACAATATTAGCTTTTTTTTTAACGTAAAAAGCGGGATTTAAGCGGGGGTATCCGTAACCTAGCTTAATTAAGTATAGCGCAGGCCGCTTACGATACGGCCATCCTTTTTCCAAAAAAAGCGGGGTTTGGCACCGAGAAGATAAACCGATTTTCACCCGCTTTAAGGCGAAATAATGCCATTACGACTAATAATCAAAATATTTAAAATCGTTAATAAAGGTCGCGACGAAAGATTAATATTATAGCGCATAAACTCGAAAGTCGTTAATCCTATGCGTCCCCCCAAAAACCGACCACTCAAATTAAAAAGCATCATCTGCTAAAATAAAAGATGGTGGGCTGGAACCGGATCTGGTTTGCCAATATTCAGCTCGGCGTATCTTCACCCCCTGCAAGTCATTTTCAGTAGTCGAGAGCCATGCAGGTTAAAGAGATTAGATACGGTGTCAAGCCTGCCTCCATACCACCGGTCACATAAAGTGTAGGTTCATCAGCTCAGTTGTTGAGATGACGCAACATCATTTCGCCACCAATATCCCTTGATCATTTTTGCTTCCACTTGCTCGGTTTTACTTCGGCCAATACATTCCAGGAGATGGATGCAATGTCGTTGATGCTGGTCAAGGATCCATGTTCGCGAGCTTTGGTTGGTCATAAATGCGCAAAAATGCAAGGGATCGGAGCAGAACCAGTAATCGGCTGAGCCTGCATCGGATGTCGATGCTTCTGCATGTATTGTTGTGTACCTTGGACTCTGATTCCGAAGCACTTCCAAAGTGTACCCTGAGCCCGAACGAGATTGGTTGTTTGCCAAACACCTTTTTACAATTCCGTTCCTTTGGCCGTTGCCAAGGTTTTCGACTTGTGAGATGCAACGAACATATACACAGTAGGATTTAAAGCATCCCAATGCTGTACTGGTGTGACTGCATGGGTATGCATGGCCATCATTCTTTACCGTATCGGGTTAGTTTTGGTGGGGGCGATTTCTGATAGCTGGTTCTGATCTCTATCGTTCTTGGCTGCCTCCGTGCCGCCACTGTCAACTTTGCTTTCCTGTAGCCAGTAATCTTCTCCGCCAGAGAATCTTCGACTCTTCCCACCCTCGTTGCGGGGCGCGAAGTCAATTATCTCAATGTATTAGAAGTCTGGAGCCGATTGAACTTACTGGAGTTGCTGTTTAAAAATAGACTATTTCTCACACAAGCCTTGTTTACTAACGAACTCATTCATATATTTTCCGGCAATAAGAGCCCTAAACCTAGTCCTCAGACGCAACATAACGCAACGCAACGCAAAGCGCTCCCCAAAGTAATGCAATATGGTATATGGTCAAAAAGTATTTTCAGTCCAGAATCCCTGCAGCTGACAGTTGGGTTTCATTGCAGGGCACAAAAAAGGGGGCGAACCCTATTTACGCCATACGCGCTCCGTGTAACCATATATCAACCCAGCCTTGCCAGCTTTGCGGCCAAACCGAAGATCTCTCAGATAGGATACGGATAAGGATGCTCGATTGGTTAAATGTCAACCAGTCGGAATTTTTTTCACAGGATTATTGATTTACACCGACTGCCAGTACCAAACTCATTTATGGGGATGTATCCAACCAAAATGAATAGAGGTGAATACAAGGATTGACGACCACACACCAAAAGGGCTGGGCGAGAAATGAGACTCTGTAGATGAAAAGTTATCTGAGAAGAACGCAATCTATAAGTGCTTCCCGTCCCTTCTTCCTGGACAAGCGTCACATTTCAATTCTCTCACAATTTGACTGTCTTTCCCTACACGTTCACATAATGGCTGAGGCTTTCGCGATTTTGGCTAGCGTGATTGGTGTCTTGGATGTTAGTTAAGTAGCTGAAGCAAACTACAATCTAACCAGGAGTTCAATGCAAGTCTCTCAACGTAATAACTTTATCTGAAGGGCCCCCTGGATGAGAGCAATGACCAGCCCGATGATGTAGAAAGTAAAATGCAAGATCTATGAGAGCTTGATCTGGACGGATCGCATTACTTTTTCAATGACCACTCAGAGTGATTCTTTCTCGCTTGTTCCCAATAGAAATAGCTTCGACTTTTCATAGACGCTATACGGGCTTAGGCCTACATTCCAGTCCAATAGAAACAATATCTCAATCTCCATGAATCTGACATCATCCAACGTGAACCAGAAGAGTGTGTCGTTGTAAATCATCCGACTCTCCTCTGCCCATAGGCGATTCGTGGATGAGAAGTCATCAAGATACTTCGAGGCGATGAGTACAACTGCCAGGAAAATTCGATGTGCAGTGCACTTTAAGATTTTCTTGTGAGATTGTATCTTGGACTTCAAGCGATCGAGGTACACAGTGGCCGATAGTAATATGATAGGCGATGTTTGAAGTCGGTAAACCACGTGGTCGATGAAGCAGTTCAGCGTTGGGGGTGTGGCTGAGCCTATTGGTCGTACGGATGTATCGAAGCAAGCATCTATTGGCATAACATCGATCGTTGCCTGGGTTAAGTGATCGACAAGATGCTGGCTAAGAGGCACGTGAGCCAGCATGTCTCTGTAGATACAGTCGCTATGTCGATTTTTGTGAGAGGGAAGATCCTTCGTTGCCGATTGGTGTATGCCATCCTCTTCTTCACCGGTTTGTGCCGTCTTTTTGTTAAATTTTAATAGCCGTGGAGCTCTCAGAATAGACCACATGGCAACTAAGCGAATGCGGCCGTGTCAGTATTTGATGTGGAAATATGATATTGTTGGTTTTTGCTCGAAATATGGGTGCTGCAATACATACAAGTTCCCAGTCCTTGCCGGTCATGCAACGATTGGGGAATGTTCGCGATACCTTATTCCCAATCTATCTATCTCCACTTATGACGCTTTTGATTTCAAGACACTGGCCAGTCGCAAGTCTGGCCCCAAAAGTAGCTCGATTCGAAGTGCAGGAATTGGAAACATCACACATGTGCACTCATTTGAGGTATTGTGAAAATACTCCATTTCTAGCGTTTCTCGGGAGGTAGTTCTGAAAACAGCAGTGCACGGTTTGCACGTCCATTTTCTCCCATCGATACATCACAGTATTCTTGGTGTACAGAGACCATCAAAATCGGCTTCTTGTCTTTTGTCTCTCTTCTCGTCTTTGAGCACGGACGATCCATATTCTGCGCCGACCTATATGTACCCTAGCCAGACCCATTCAATACTGTCATCCATGAGTACTTCAGTCAGCCAAAATTGGCTCTGGTCGACAAGCAATTCTCTGCTGTCAGCTTAAATGCCTTTGGCTTGCCGAAGTACTCATTGATGACAATACCAAGTGGGCCTGTCTGATTTACATGAATGTCAGCGCCGGATATGGATCGTCCGTGCTCAAAGTCAAGAGAATGACATAGACCTATCTGCCGAGTATCTCCAGGAATCAACATTCGCAGACCCTACGACAACGCTGCCATACGACTATCAATCAGCGCAGTTGCTTACTGAGCACGACAGCATCCGCATCCTAGAATTGCTGCCCGGTAAGCTTCAGGATCCAGTAGCTTGTCGGCTACATGTTCATAATTTGAGCACTGCACCTCCGTTTGAAGCGCTAAGTTATGTATGGGGCCATCGATATGTCAAGAATGCAATTCTGGTGGACGGACGAACCCACCACTTCGGGACGTCGAATGCGCGACAGGCTCTGCGTCGATTACGATATATTGATAAAGTCAGTTTCATCTGGATCGACAGCATCTGTATCAATCAGAAGGACGAGAGGGAGAAAGAACGGCAGATCCAGCTCATGCCGCAAATTTACCGGCAGGCCGAGGAGACCATCATTTGGCTAGGTACGTCGTTCACTTTTAAAATGTTCGACTGGAGCAGTAAGACGCTCGCCGTCTTCTGGGCATGGTCGGAGGCGGCAAGGGCGTCAATTCAGGCAGAGGACATTGATCATGCGATTGTAAACATAGCGAAAACAACAGACCAAGATGAGGAGTGGATCAAATCTCGACTCACTCAACCAAAAGCATACGTGGACTCGATGTTTGCAACCATGGTGATGTGACATCCTTGGTTCAGGAGGTCTTGGTGCTTACAGGAGGTTTGGCTAGCGAGGAAGGCTACCATATACTATGGCTGGGAAACTCTTGACTGGCACGACTTCATGCGTGGGTTCCGTTATGGTCTTGACCGCCGGATATGGATCGTTCGTGCTCAAAGACAAGAGAAACGAGACGAGAAGAAGAGGCCGATTTTGATTGTCTCTGTGGTACATGTATTCTGCTTCGTTCGAAAAAGCATGTTACATGAATGGAGCTTCTTGAGCCAATGCTGGAACTGTCGTCGAAGCGCGGGATCCGTGCATCATCGCCGCTTGTCTTGCTTTCTCGTTGCAATGGCTATGTTCCGACAGTTTGGTATACTCAGCCACGAAAGTCAGGGGAGCTCCATAACATTCATACAATTTCAAAAGAGAACCCTTGTTGTCCGAAGCACAGAAGGGCATCCTAGCACACAACAGTATCCCATCACAGAACAGTGTTCCACCACGGAACAGTATTCCAGAAGAGTATCCCAAAAGAATACCCCAGCACAGAAGTTATCCCAATACAGAAGAGTATCCCAGAAGAATATCTCAGCACAGAAGTTATCCCAATACACAAGAGAATCTCAACAACAACCACTCTGCCTCCAACAGTTTGTAACGGACATCCTTCCGAAATACGACGATTGAATAGAACATAATGATCATTTCAGAATGGCACCATCTCGACGTACACACACACACACACACTCACAATTTATTACGCCCGGGCTATTCCCCTAGAGGGCAACTAACACTTAGTAATTACATGTCTATTTCTCAAGTTTCCGTCCTGACTCCGACTCGAGCCCATACTGAAGACCAATCCGTATCTCGACGTATGTAAAAGCCCTACCTACAGTATGTACCGTTGCTAATGAAAACGGCTGCCGCTCGCTGCTTCCTCAACAGCCACTTTCGGATCTAGGAGGCCTGCCATAAATCAACCGAGCGGTCCCAAAAGTGTCGAACTTGATGTCTGGAGGATGATTTACTCAAACTAAATATAGAACCAGAAGTGATTGTCGAGAAGAAGAATCGACTGCTCCATACCGGAAGCCGTTTTCGTTAATATGTGTAAACTACTTTCGTCAAGAGGACTAGGCCCGGGCGCCACAAAAGAAGAGGCTCAACCGTCGGTTTACTGTATAGTAGGCACCATATTACTGCGACTGAGGTCTGTTTCTATGCGCCGTTTCAACCTGAGCGACCGCCGGTGCCTGGGTCGTGAACTAACCCAAGCAAGATCAGTCTCAGAAAGAGAGGCCAAGATCGGCGGCGACCAAACGTGATCAAGAGCCGTAAACAGGGAATCAAGCAGCAGTCGAAATGATCCTCCCGGGTACGCCCCTTCCTCTTGGTCCTCTTTCTTGCTGTCTCAATCACGGTATGTACTGTTCTGTAGCTCTTTGCCTGAGACCAGTTTTTTTAGGACCGTTAGAATAGTCCTCTCAGAGGATGCCGATCGCCTATTTGAACTCCTCGGACTCGGACCCAGTATCAGCTACAGCCTTCATCTAGTTCCTAAGGCCCTTCCCCACTGATCTGCCCTTCTTGGTTGAACGCCTACGAACTCCGTTGCAACGCCATCTCACTTGTAACCTCTCTCATGCATCGAAGTTCAAACGCTAATATGATCCGACATACCACACCTCCAACGAGTAACCTGCCGACCACGACCAACGCATCGCCAAGTGAAATGAAGATTTGGCTGGACAAGATAACAGTTGTGAACACGAGTAGCACTACCACTCCAACGGCTAGACCCGACGATAATAGCATGTGTAGATAGGTTTCTGGAGCACATCGAAGCCACACAGGTTCACCGTATATACATGGTGTTATTTCCCTTGAAAGTAACCATCTCGTAGCTCCCTCTTCACTATAGTCCGGATCTCTGTCATAGCGTAGTTTAAATTTGAGAAAGCTGATAATCTGCACGACGATGTTGATCCCAAGCCACATGGGAGGGCCATATGTAGATGGCAGTATGCCACTCTGTATAGCGATTGTTGATATTGTGATGGTCCAGAATGCTAGTTGGTATACGGTAAAGACCATATTTCCCCCCGCAGCTCCTGCCATGAGGTACTCGCATGCAGAGATAAGAATCTTGCGCCATTTGGGACTTTTGGCTGGGGCCCAAGCTCGAAAGGGAAGGTCGACTGGCTGCCGTAAAAGCGCAACGCGGTCTGATTTTGCCGATCCGGAAGACATGGGTAATGAGGGTAATGGAATCGCAAGAAGTGTCGCTAAGATAGGCCGCCGTAGCGCGAGGAGACTTATGTCCTCGGGCACAGGTCCGATTAGCGTAAAGATAGCTGGTAGCAGACCGAATAGGAGCGCGACTACGCCGGCCTCGGCTTTCTGGAACTCGCTCATACATTCCAGCATGCAGTTGGCTAAGTTGTAAGAATATCGCACATTGTACCTTGTATAACCGGTGGTTGTTTGGTCCTGGTAATAAGCATCACGTTGCACGGTACAGTTAATGTCTCTGAATGATTCTAGCTCCGGAGACCAGGAAGAGAAGAACGTCCGGAATTGGCCAGAGTCGTAGCAAGAGGCTGAAGATACAAGCGCACCAAGTATCATCAACAATGTAATACTGTTGCGGCTCCCCATCGCACGTCGGCCTCTTGACCTATTGACCTGGTGTCTCCCTAAGTAGTGGCCAGATCGTTCAGTATAAGTCGTAAGCGCTTTCTGACTGACTTCTGATATAACCGGAAATTTTTTAATAACTGTAGAATAGATTGAATTAGATCAGCTTTAGCTAACGAGGGCGCAGACGGCCCCGAAAAGAGGAAAGAGACAAGCCGTAGTGCGTGTAACACCACGACGCCCTGGTCTAATCACACCTAGCAACTGTATTTATGGATTTACTCTGGTGCAACCCAAGTCTCGTGTGACCCCAATTGTCCTCGAGCCAGAAAGAAGTCAACACTGGCGCTGCTTCAAAGGAAGAACATACGAGGAGCCAAGTGCGTCGGAGACAAGCATTTGCTATCCGAATGGGCAATAGTGCGTATGAAGTCAGACCTGCTAAGCGATTACGACCAAACACATATGGAGATCGCGTGGGTATTATTTGAACCTTATTTTCCCCACGACGGGCGCAGTGATGTTATGTATTCATTCTTTGTGCCACCTGTCAGGTTTGTTATTGTGCAGGGGTCTGTAAGTCTCACGTGACAGCGCGTAGAGTGGATCCCGGGATCACACCTAATTAACGGAAGCTGCTTCGCAGCTTGTGCCTTTAAACGATGTACTTTGTCACGGCGCTGGGCGCGCTGCCGCTGGGCAGCTAGCGAAGGGACCCGGGCGCCAGCTGCGGGCGGCCCGGGTGGATCCCGCAACTGCAAATATCTTCACCGACCTATCGGAACCTGAATTATAGCTCTTCGAGCTACGTCCTGTCAATTAACCTACTGTAACGGTGAACCGTTACCTGTAGACCTGTCAGACTGTAGTGAATATACTGCTATACGGCACAAGCCTATACTGCCCGCCCGTACCCCGTGACATACTTATTAGCACTTTTTTAATTTTATTTAGTTAATTTTTAAGAGGAGTTATATTGATTTCCGTTGGCTAAATAGTGTTTTAATAACGGATTAATCGTAATATTATTTATAATCCCGGAGTTTAACTTATTTAAAGTTGCGCGAAATAGCTGTTACGAACATGTACCCTTGCATACGATAAACAAATGTGTTGGCACTTGGGAACAGAGAGTGAGGGGCTTAGCACCGAAGACCGCAGAGTTGGACATTTTAGCTCAAGTGCTTCAACCGTTGCGAGGTCAAGCTTGTGAATCGCTGCCGGGTCCTCAGGCATAAGATTCTGCCATGTATCAAGTACGTGATGCAAATAGTGAACGACTGCAGGCCAAGATTCGCTTGGCCTCGCCATCCAAAGAGTCGTAAAGGGCTCAACTGCTTCGTGAAATTCGAAGTAATCGACAATGATTGCAATCTTAGCCAGCATTTCTAGTGAGACCCTGCGCGGGACATTTCGATTGCGGGTATGGATGACATTCAACTCGATTTCCTGGAGTCTGTGCCCACGAAGACGTCTGCTTGCCGCGGCCACAGCAGCACCAGTAGCCCCACCAAATCCCCTACAACAGTCCCGCCACAGTCACCCGCTCCAGCGCTCTTCAACAGGGCGAACGCACTTGATACGGCAACATTGCCTGAAGCACTAAACGGCCGCGAAATACTTCTCCATGAGGCGAAAAGTATGGTTGTTGCAACAATACACATATTTGCAATAATGCCGGCGGAGCTGTAAGCAGCCACTGTTACGACTGGTCTTGTCAAAGCCACGCCGATGGCTCCATACAGCAAAACATCGCATGCGATTCTGGATCTGAGCAGCAGCGGCTGATATG
Organism: Neopestalotiopsis clavispora; assembly: GCA_014621435.1. Classification (NCBI taxonomy): domain Eukaryota; kingdom Fungi; phylum Ascomycota; class Sordariomycetes; order Amphisphaeriales; family Sporocadaceae; genus Neopestalotiopsis; species Neopestalotiopsis clavispora. The sequence goes on from JAANBA010000048.1 coordinate 139,458, forward strand.
GTGTCCCCTGCAGAGCGTTCCCGTACTTTCCGCCCTGAACATCAACGTCCGCCCCATTATCGACCAGGATCTGCACGATTTCCTGGAATCCCTTAGATGAGGCAACCTGCAAAGCGTTGCCGTACTCCCCGCCCTGGGCATTAATATCCGCCCCGTTATTGACTAGTATTTCGATAACTCTCTAGTGCCGGTTTTCTAAAGCAGCGTATAAAGCGTTACCGTACCTTCCGCCCTGAGCATTGACGTCCGCCCCCTTGTCGAGCAGCAGCTGCACGATCTCCTAGTGTCCTTTAACTAAAGCGGCCTAGAGAGCGTTGCCGTAGTGTCCGCCTTGGGCATTAACGCCGGCCTTATTATCGACCAGAATCTGCACGATTTCCCGGTGTCCTTTTGCCGAAGCCGCCTGGAAAGCGGTGCCGCATTCTCCGCCTTGCGCATTAACGTCGGCTCCATAATCTAGCAGTATCCTGCTATAGCGCGGTAGTCCTAGGAGTAAGGCATAATATAAAGCGGGTGCTATATTATTGCTTCTGGGTTTATCCTCCTAAGGACGATTTAGATCATATAAATAACACCAATTTTCGAGCAATTTACGGTTAAAAAAAAAGCTGCTTTATAAGCTCGAATATATATTCGCTTTTTTGCTCGCATATAATAGTATAGCTTAGCTAATATCGTGCTAAATATTGGGCAAAAAGGAAAATTTATTTAATTTATTTAGCTATTTTAGCTTATTAGAATTTTAATAGATATGCTAGGCAAACTCCGGTAATTGAACTTCTAGCAGTTATCTCCTCTAAATATTAAGAAATTTGACTTTCGAGACGATTTAAGGTAAAATAGTTTTTAACGGAGAAATGTGCCAGCTAAATCTCTGTTATTTCTTACTTTTCGCCGTATTTACCCTATTTTAAAACGACCACGACCAGGCTTAAATAAACCTGGGCGATTTCTTTTGGTACCGGTAATCTATTATTGGGATCAAAGCGACGTCCTCGGGCCGTATCCTTTCCGGTATTAACGGCAATCATATTAACCGCCTCTTTAAGCCTTAGCGGTCGCTCCGAATATATCAGAAATTGCAGGATTCGTCTCGTATAATATACGTATGCTGAAGGTATATTTGTTAATATGCGCGCATATATTTTATCTAGCGTTTCTAAAAGATTCTTAAGTGCTATTAATAATAATTGCCGGTTTATATAGTCCTCTAGCACGTCGAATTGATAAGACACCCAACGGAACCTATATAATATTAGCCAAATATGGATAAAAATAGCCGAGAGCTAATAGAATATTGAAAGAAAATTATAAAGCCAAGTTGGATTTATAGTCCCTTATATTCCGTTGGCCTTTTTGAGTAGACTGGCCTCGATTTGACCTTAAATTTTTTTATGTCCACGCCACCGATTTAGGCCCTTATGCTCTCGAACTCTAGCGTGTACGTAATTTCGGATATCCGCCTCTAGCAAGTCGTCTCGTATAGCGATAATCTACTCGTTACTTGCGTAACGTTTGATAGCCGACTCGATGTCCTATTCTGGTCGACTCGTTACCAGGATATGCAAATCGACTTATACAGAAAGGTCCTAGTGGATATCGCATAACTAAGCGAGTAATTCGGGTCGTGGCGTGCACTCGTCGAGCGCATCGAGCACGATCCATACTTCTTCGAGGTTGCCTATTATTTCGGTGAAGGTCCTTTGCAAGGACTCGAAGCCGGGCTGCTCTTTTCCACCTCGATACGCCGACGATTAGAGCGAGTCTAGATTCTTTCTAGCATTTTCGTTCTGGTAATATATTTGCCATATAAGGGAGCGCAGTGTGTTTTCGAACGACTGCTTTCGGCTGTTGGTGAAGTCGAAGTAGAAGTAGAGCAACATGCGTAAAGGACTTCGGCTTTGGCTTTGGCTTTGGCTTTGGCTTTTCTGGAGGTCTTCAATCACAGAGGACGCAATAACGGTCTTACCACAACCTGGTATTCCGTACAGCCAAAGGAAGGATCTTGATTAGAATTTCCACTTTTGGTAAAACTCCCCTTAGATTAGTCGTTAACCTGAACCCAAATAGCGGGTCCTAAGCGCCTTATTTAAGTTGGTAGAAACATTAGGCGGCCCAAGCCATCTCATAATATTATTATAATATTTGCCTATATATATGGAATAAACCTTTAATTGGATATTATTCACCCTAGAAGATATTATTACCAGCTTCTTATTCACTGACTACCTATTAGCAGACCGATAATAAGCATAAAGAAATTGCTTGAAATTACTCGCCTTTAGCTAATATATCCTCCGCCGGTTTTTCTTGATCGACCTTATGGGGTTGGATATAGCCCAAAAGCTCTTTCGCAAATGCTGCCGCAATAGCAGCAGCGTATTCCTGCCACGCCTTATTTTTATGCGAGTCGGCGTAATCATAGATCCCTCGAATTATAAGGCACGGAAAGTTGTTTATTAGTCCTGCAGCCTTTATTTCGATACAAAGGACCTTTTTGTCTATGTCCCTCGATAACTGATCCTTGACGGCAGCATTTTTGACTACCTGATTTCCTGATGCGATTAGCCCGTAGTGTACGCGCATATCCCGTGGCTTTTTTTTTACTATTTGGGCCCTGTCGTAATGTCGGCAGTTTTTTCTAGCGTTATCCTCCAATGCGTCGTTTTTTTCCTCTGAGGCATTTTGATCCTGCTTTTTTACGTGGCCGTAGTTTGCCTTGAATAGGATGTTTTGTAGGGAATCAGATCGGAGGTATTTTTTAGCCAGCCGTGGATATCGAATTTGCACCTCCTTAAGATATTGCGAGATTTTACTCCCCTTTAGCTCGTGGCTTGTTTTTAGTTTGTTAAAGCGGTCCGAAGCGAGGTAGGTGGGCTATTTAGCGCGCCTGTCCGTCGAAACTGTCCCCCTTGCTCTGCTTTACCCATATCCCATTGTACGACTCCACGATGCTGGTCGCCAGGCACGCTTACGACCATATCTCCAAGTCGAATTTTTGATGGAATCCCACCTCCAACTCCGACCAAAAGCCCGAATCTAATTGCCGAAAAAGCGTGTACCATATGGCTTGCAATAACCGCGGCCGGGTTCGTCCTTATTTTGCCTTCGGGTAGACACGCAATGACGATGTTATGGCTACTGATTGAGCCGAAAGTGTAGGTGTTGGGATCGTTCGCAGGCTTAGGGAGATTCTGGTGGCGCTCGTCGAGCATCGCAGTTGCGGCCGTCTGCTTTTTAGATAATGCGCAGATCCATCCGATTGTGTAGGCATTATGCCTGCGCGCGTGCGTCGCCATCGTTGGCTTGTCGGTGGTAATAGATTCGGCGGTTATCGATGGTTAGGTGACGACTTAACCCAAGATCCACTGCCATGACCAGGCAGTCAAGTGAAGAAATGAGGAAAGTCCTACGCAGCCTTACGGGCTGACTCCGCGGCGCTTTATGCATAATGCGCCTGTGGTGGTGATTGGCTAGTACCGCGCATAACGACTTGTGTGCGGCGTCTCGTCCAAAATCTGATCTGCACAGAATCCGCAAGGCCGTGACGATTTCCATCCAGCTTAGTGCGACAGTAGACGTTAAAAAGGCTTTGATAAACACGCCCAGTCGCGCAGATATAGGCAATTCATGTTGCGAGGAGGATGTTTTAGGACGTACAGCGACCATATGACGCCAGTCTACTACACTATTGCTAGCGAGAGCAACCGATCGTGTGTCTTCACTTCCAAACGGTCAGCACACGTTCGTAACGGCAGCGCCACTTATTTAGGCAAGCGTAACTCGATCTGGCTGTTGTCCAACCCCCGCTTCTGCTAAAAAGATAGTGGCCGCATAGCAGATAGCCGGATCCATATTTAGAAGAGCTAGACCCGGCAGCACCTACTACAGCCCCACTACAGTCAAGTTCATTTTTACACTTCTATCCTATGCTGCGGACTACCAATTTGAACACGGAAAAGAATAGTTAAATGATACTTTGGATGTCAGGGTCTTTGGAACTTGTGCAGTCATTAATTCGTCACCGATCCGACTATTGGGCGGGCGGTCTATGGACATGTCTACCTGGTGAAGTGGCCCGTTTTCGCGACAGCCTGTGAAACGGTAATTTATAGCTCTTGCACCGCGCTAGTGGTAGGGCGGCTCTCCGTTTAAAAAGGCCGATATTTAGGGGTGTAATACGGGCATGGAAGCGTTATGTGACAGTCCTTAATACGCTCGCTAAAGCTGGCTAAGCACCGATTCCTGCCAATCAAATTCGGGAACGTGGCCGTCTCACACCAACGACGAAATGATCGATAATGGATATAAACAAGGTCCACAGGCACAGCCTAGAGTTCTTTTTCCCAACATTCAACTACTATCTAAGCACCCCGAATATAGCTGAACATCAAGTGCGATAGCACGGAATACAGCTGTATACCTGCACAGCAGAAGGCAATGGTCAATCATCGCGTTAATGATCCGAAATCGATAAAAACGTCTTATATTTGGATCGTTCCTTCTCCCAAGTAACAAAGCGTACCGCCGTATATGGTTCTGCTTGCACTTGCTCCCAGCTGGCAATTGTGGCTGGGCTTATCCCCAGCAGTGTCTTCTTGAGCGCGCGCACACACATTTATCTTCCTATCAGTGGTGCATCTTTATAACATTAATCCCCAGAGACACCTTTCGATCTTTTAGGCCTCGGATAAAAGCACTGCCAGCTAAAAAACATTGCAATCAGCCTTTTAGAATATAATGGAAAAGTGGTCCGTGTTAGTTATCTCCCATCGATTCAGATATCTCTTTCTACCTTCCACTAAAAATACGGGAACTAATAGAAGCAATTTGTGGATATTATGCCGATAAGCAACATCGGTTGGGGCCCCGGATATGCTTTTTCTACTCATGGTGAAAAGCCCAACACATTCCGATAATCTTCTGAGAAAGTATGACGGTCACTGTACCGTAGCAGAAAGATACTGCATCTCAAATGCCCCTATAGCAGAACCGACGACTTTCCAGATACGACCCTGCGTATCTACAGCTTCCCAGTGAAAATACCGTGAATGCCTTCGGCATGAGCCTTGAGGTGCTTTTCATCATGCGGCGCAACAACAGACAGGGCACGACCCGCCGAGTCCCTATAGCGCCGCGCTCTGGTAGTTGGTCCGCGGCGGGAGTAGCCGTTCGATCTGCGCGGTAATGGCTGTGCGCTGGACGTCGTCGTCGTTGCGCGGGAAGTGGATCGCCCGGCAGGCTTGGGCATCGTGATGAGAATCTATATACACTCAGCCTGCTGCCTGATTAAGAGAGATCAAATATTTAGCGCCGACCTTCCTATACCTATGCCAGACCCACTTGCTACGAATCTATACTATAATTTATAAGCCTGACAAACGACCTGGAAGTGCGTTTCATTTGCATGAATTTGAAACCCAGATTTCCGCCTTAATTTGAGCATCCGGTGAGTCCTTGGCGGCCAGTGATCTGGCGCAGCTTGTCGATGGTGTTTTAGGCGACGCCTCTGAGGTTGTCTGTCGTAGGCAAGCAATTGTAGAATTTCCGAATTTCCAAGGCTTTAAATAGTGCAGTAAAGTGTTCGGAGTCTATTAACCATTTTGGATTGTGATGTTTCACAGAAAGTTCAGTCAATTGTTATAATGTCGTAGAAAATGCTGTCTGCAACGGGCGCGCGTGAGTAGTTATTTCATGGCACACTCATCCAAAAAGCCGCTGTTCTGATTAGTAGTGGGAAAAGGTTCTTGTCATTGCGGGGTTTCTCACAGCGAGGCTGAGCTGATACCACGAATTCATAGATTTCCTTCCTTTAGCAAGATGCATCTTTAAGACGAGTCGATGTGTACACTATCTTTGTGCTAGTATAATGCGCTAACAGAACGTAAAACGCTAGATTTGCGTCGAAGGTCAGTTGATTTAATCAACAGCCGTTTGACTTGTACTGGCGTCGCGGACCGCAGCGGATTACCCCGCACGGACGATGCGGCTCCTCGAGCTCTGTAACGGCGAGCTAAATCTGGCTGACTACCTGGCCCGCGACATTCCGCCCTACGCCATCTTATCGCATACCTAGAGAGCCGACGGAGAGGTGGTGGCTTTCCAAAATGTGTCGCAGAGGAGGGGGCATGCCAAATCAGGCTACAAAAAGATTCTATTCTGCGAACAGCAGGCGAAGCGCGATGGACTGGACTACTTTTAAGTGGACACCTGCTGCATCGACAAGACGAACTCGACGGAATTGGCACAGGCTATTAACTCCATGTTTCGATGGTATCAAGATGCAAGAATATGCTACGCCTATCTGCAGGATGTCTCTGCAGAATCTGATCTGGACGGCCAGGAAGACCAGGCTTTGTGCTTATTTGGAAGCCAATTTCGCCGCAGTAGGTGGTTCACACGGGGATGGACGCTACAAAAGCTTTTAGCACCTAATTGGTCAAGTTTTTCTCAGTTGAAGGCCCATTCTTGGGAGACAAGACATTTTTGGAAAGTAAGATCTACAGCATCACCAAGATTCACAGAAATGCATTGCGTGGGGCTGCTCACAACCGCGACTATGCGACTGAATCGAATCTCGAAACTTCTCGATGCCTAATAATAAAAAATGCAGAAGCCGAAGAAACCTTTCATCCAGACTTAGGACAATCCTCAAGCTTTTTGAGAAATTGTTGGAGCGCGGCCTTCTCATCAGAGAGTTTAGCGACCAAGTCCTCCAGAACTTCGTTCTCTTCAATAATATTGGCTATCTCTGAGTCAAACTATATCCCGGAGCTACAGGCATCGAATAAGTCAAGTATTCAAAAGATTTTAAATCAGCCATAGTCCCACCTCTCGCGGTCGAGCATCTGCTCATTATTTATCCCCGAGCTAACCATATTATCGCTATTATTATCTGGAGGAAGCCGATTTCTCCTGCCCTGAGAGTAGTCGATGGAACCCATATTAATTCTGATATTATCGACTATAGGATGTGGGTTAATAAATGAAATCACTAGAAGCGGTAACGGTCTCTTCGAAGTAGTTTGAATATTACGAAGGTAGAGTGCGAAAAGCACTATTCACTCCTAGCAAATGGAAATGAACTTATTTATAGTAAACAGAAACTTGTCCGTATTGTGACCTCACGTCGGATGATTACCGGACTTAACGTGAATTTACACACAAGTCGGCCCAGGGCCTTTGCGCGGCAATATGCACACGACTTATAGGTGTCGGAAGCATACTCCCCGGCTCGGGATTTAAGATCAAAGCCCAATACACAGTCATTTGGACTCGTGGTCATTCTGGGCACCCATGCACTAAGGATAATGATTCGCGTGTGAAATTGAGACATGGGAGACAAGGGGCTTCCATAGCTGGTTATTAGTCGCCTAGTGTCACCGACCCAAACCGTCCTCGCGCGGTCAGTGGCCCGCACACTCCATAGAGCTAGGCTTTCTGGACGATGGAATGGACCTATCACTAAAATAACCTCATTATACCCTGGACACTCAATTTGCAAGGCCTCGGAATCTCAATTTTATCTAAGGTAATATAAAAAATATACGCGAATATGTGATTGTATACAGGAAGACGATCAGCTTCCACGTCAAGGTAGCATAGACCAAAAAGTGGGTTTTTAGAGGATGGAAGCACAATACCTACCAAAAATTCCGACTAAGTGGCCAATAGTAAAGCGGGCCGTTTTATCCGGCTAAACCACAGCGCATCAACCAATCTTATAACGCATTTTACTTTTCTTTCTAGCCAAAAATCGGCTTTTATGCGAACTATTTTTCTGGACACGATCTAGTAACCCGATTAACAGACCGAATTTGCCTCCATCATGCCAAAAATATACACAGTAGACAACTTTAGAAAAGGTGTCATTCGTTCAAGAGCCTAGAATGGAGTCCGCCAAGAAACGAAACCAGGACTGTACCCAAAGTTGTAGCAGCAAGTATTGGTACAAGGGTGCATCATAAAACATCAACCCTTACCCACGTCACCATCTCGACTATCGCAATGTCAGCTGCGCGACATTGGTTGTTTATCAAAGCCTTTCATTTTACCCTCTTGAGAAGTCAACGGGCGGATGTTGCTCACTATCGCCAATGCCCTGAGTAAACGGATGAACGGAGCAAAACACAGTGCTGTTATTAGATAGCCAGGCCGGCTCCGTACAGGCATATAATTCATATCGATCACGGGTCACAGGCGGAATTCGTGATCGTCGATAAAAGAGACTCAATTGAGATCCCGACACAGGGCTCGACACGACTCGACAGTAGGCAGGAGATTCTCACCAGACGGCATCAACTTTTAATCAATCGAGATAATATGCCTACGACGGACGGGATGGGAGCCAACACTCAAAGAAAGAGCTCTACCAACGTTGGAAAGGGTGCGACTGTTGGGGTTTCCAAAAAATCAATTTGTATTCGGAGCTCCTTAAGACGTGTTTCGGCCCGGGAGAAGATAAGGACAAGGAGGGTATATACACGCCATAATCAAAACACTTCCCAAGTCTATACGTCCTTATTAATACCTATAAGACGCTAGAAACACCCACTATAAAATTTTTACACAGTTATTTCTACGTTAGTATACTATATATCGGTAAAAACACGAAATCCCATCGTTAATCAACAAGGCTCACAATAGATCATTTGGAACGATAGCATATGCTCAGAATGCTGGGACCGCCTCCTGCTGGAGGCAGTGGAACAGGCAGAGAGGGACCGCCAGGCCGACGAAGAATACGAGACGATGGCCGCGGCGTCGGCCTCCTCGCGGAGCTGGTCCGATGCTACTTTCAGCACCAGGCGGTCTTGATGGCAGTTGAGACAAAGTCCCGGTGGTACAGGGCAATCTCACAAATGTAGGCGGCCATATGCTCTACTTCGCAATCGTCGCCCTCCTCGGCAACAATCAAACTCCTGAAATAATCGACGGTTGGGTGGCCGATTGTCCACTCCAGGGTGTTGAGCATGTGCATCTCCATTTGGGTGAACATATGTGAGTCGTAGAGTCCGCAGCACAGGTAATTGAGTTCGTTAATCTTGGGCACCCGATCCTTCTTGTCGCCGTACTTGGCGGCAATCAGGAGTAAGGCACATCCGACGAGCTAATAGTATTGCTTGGAGACGACTCGCTTGGAGCAGTAACGATCCAGTAGGTTAATAGATAGGTAGAGGGTCTCGGGATGAAGCGATAAGTCGGCGTGGGCCCCAATAAGGAAATCGATAAGGAATGGTCTCATGAATCACGGGATTTCGGGTTGCATATCGATCATATCAAGGTCTGGCAGTGTCTTGTCCTGTCAAGATGTCAGTTTTGGTGAACTCGATAGATATCATGCATTGCAATCGACCTCCAGGTAGTTGAGATGCTGCATAATATCCTCGAGGTACTCTTCGCTAGCAAGACGCGACAACTCCTCACCAATCATTGCTTAGCGGTTGCGTGCCAGCATCTCAAGGTACTCCTTGAGATATCTGTACACCATTTCGATTCGGGTCATCGTACGAAATTAAGCATTCGACCAGATCGTAATCTTCAGCTAACTCGTCTGTCGCAAAGTCACTTAGATTCAGTCTTAGTAGTTATCTCCTGCTGATTGATCTTGGATTTGTCTGGAGCTCGAAAAGGCTGCTAGGCATGGAAACTAGTTTATCCAGATGTTTCAATGTGCACGAACCTGACTTGTGACCTCCCTCTGAACATCGAGCATGCTATCTCCAACGGCAGCGTGCGATAAAGTAACCGCGCGCCATAATGATCCGGCAGACGGATGGACATTGCCATGGCCGATATCAACGCCAATCACAGTCTTGATATCCGCGTTCGAGCTGAGGATGTAATCCCAAGCTAATTTACCAAGCTCATTCCCATTCTGCGAATATGATATCTCAAGCACGATCCCCGGATACGGGGCATCTCGGTGCTGAAACTGAGCATCGGGCTGCCGTTGCAACTTCCGGAACCTTACTGGATAGTTCGTCTGAGGATAATAGATCATCTTGCAGTACCATGCGAGACGAGCCTCAATGGAATATAATTGCTCCGCATTATCCGGTGGCGTCATGCCTCGCAAAGACCCGCCTCAAAAAATCGGTGATTTTTTGCCTGCGTAGCGTTAGTGGGGTTTGGCTAACAAAAAGACAAATGGAGTTGGATTCTTCTTCTTCTTTCTTTTATCTTTTCTTTTTTCTTGTGGAAGCTTTACGTGGTCTTAGAATTTTGACTTGCAATCTGTAATCGGACACGCTTAGACCTTGCGTATAGCCGATGCGCGACACCACACACAGCTGTATTAGTGTTAATAGAGAGGCCAGCACGACGGATTAACACCATAGCTCAACATCTCAGAAGTAAGGACCCCCGACTCTGAGATCACTATGGCAAGGCAAGCTCTAGAAGGATGGTGGCTTGGAACCGTATTTGGTTCGCCAATACTTCAGCTCGGCGCATCTTCATCCACAGTCCTCGCACGCCATTCAATTCTTTGCATGCAGCTGCAACATTGCCACCTCTTGCGATAAATTTCATTCCATGGGCTCTGTCTCCTCCATCGACGTTCTATCAGGTAGTATGAAACAGTTAATCAATACCTAAATGCTCAAACTAACTACGCTGTGCGAGAATATGGTCTAGGGAGATCGGGTGCTGCTATATACTCGATTCAGTTTAGGCACTTTTGCACGCACTTATCAAATTCTTCAACCTCGCCTTTTCCGGGTTTTTATCAATCTCCGCTATTCCCGGTATCGGCCACAAACTATGCGAATGCTCTGCTATTAATACCTCATCATCCTCATCCAAGCGTGCAGCCGTACCATAAATCTGAACCAATCGCAAATCCTCAGGTGCCATGGCTCGCTCAAGCTGGATGGCAAGAAGTGTACTAATATGATAGTTCAAAGCTTGCTTATTCAGGCCTTATGCTAATAGGATCAGGGTAGAGCGGAAGCCATTCACAAGGCCAGAGTCGCCGTTGGGGTGTCTCGCTAAGTCGACGATAACCATATTGCCGATGGTCGTTAATGCAAATGCAATCCAGGGGTCGTAGAACTCAAAACCATGCCGTGCATAGTAGAGCCGCACGACCGTCTCGAGCATTATTTCGGCTTCATCAACGGCCGCTTGGGATGTCCTCTCTCCAAGCAAATGCAAAGCTTCAGCGCTGTCAGCAAAGTTGGAATTTGTGACGAATCGAACGAGAACTGTAACCAGTTGGTGGTATTGAATACTGAATGTTGTTAGCGTAGGTACTACAGTATGGTTGATCTTAGACCATGGTGAGCTATCGATTTGCAGTCAATTCGGAGTAGTAGCTGCTTGCAAGATTCAGTAGAGTGAACTTTTACAGAGAGAGATATGAGATACACTATTAGTCTCTACACAAAGGTCCTAGCTAAATCAGGCAATCTCAAAACTAGGTGCCTAACTTCAAACCCATTGAGTTCCACTGAGCACGTTTCATCTTGATTTCTACTTAACATATTTACAAGTTCGGAAAAAGCAAAAGGAAAAGCGTAGTCCAGTTTGAAAATTATATTCTCGGGAGTGTCCATTCTATTGTCTCTGCCTGTTCCCAGATTTACCACCAGCAAGCCTCCACTGCCTCTGTGTTTCATAGTTCTCCACCACTTTCCAAGTCGGGGTGACTGGACGACCAGACCTAGTACGATAGATATATGGCTGTGGAAAAGCGGGATGCTGTTGCTGCTTGAAGCGCCGCATTCGATTTCGGCGCCCTTGGTGACCATTGGACCCAGATGACATGATCATCTTGCGGTTTTCGTTTGCCGAATGTATAGACCGGTGAACTCTCTGGCGGCTTTGCAGATCATTGACGAGCGGATTTCTGCTCTCGGTCACTTTGGTGTTCTTCCCCACATAGGAGGTTTCTTTAGGTGACTTCCCCGATGAAACCTGTTTCCTGATCTGCGGCGGTTCTTCACCATCGTTGTCTATGCCTACGTCAAGGGGAGAGAGAGGTTGGATAGCCCGAAGTCTTTCAAGCTGTTGGGATCTTTCTTCACACTGTCGTCTCCGATGGATCCATACATCAGCCAGCAATTGACCTGCTAATATGGCGGTGGGAATAGACAAATGCATGTAGGGCGGTGCAGTATGTAAGTGTATGTAACAGTGCAATCTGTCTGGACAAGGCACATTATACAGTATATAGATCCTCGAAAGTGTCGAACCCCAAAGAACCCGACTCTTAAGTAGATCCCAATACATCCATTATGGATCATTCTTCCAAATTCCTGCGATAAGTCAATATTCGGAGCTGCCAAAAATGGCAGAAATGGCAGTTTCAATCCGTTTCAGGACACTTGCTCATCATGTGTCCAAATCTAATTGCTGAGATCGAAAAGTTGTGGCCCAGCACTGTCATACAGGCAGGTACTTGATATGTTCCCTGACATTCAATCATGCTCCTTAGGGCCTTTCACTTGGATACGTATGTAGTACATAGAAACAATATTGATCCATTTCTTGATCCTCGGCTACCAGATACCACGGAAGAAATACGCCAGGGGCGCAACTTACGAGTAAATCCCTAGAACCGGCTCTTTAATGACTCCTCAATGCGCACGTTTGAGCGTTCCATACCTCCCGGCGATACATAACAAGGTCTGATCACAATATTGCTGAACCTCCCAATAGAATATATATAGCCATGATTACGGGAAAAATAAATCCTTATTCTTCCATTATTCGACGTCAAGTTTTCGTAGGATGGTATGAGCGCAAATGGACAAACTGGTCAAATCCTTTCAGCTTTTAGAGCTTCTGAAGACGGAAAAAGCTTTTTGGACCGCGCTTGGTCTGGATCTTGAACATTTTATAATGGTCTTTGATCGTAGTTTGCTCCATTACTTCCTTGAAAGGGTACTTCAAGATCAATATATGGACAGCTTGAAGGGGGCTAAGCAAAACCGCACGGTATGGGACGAGTCGACGTCTACAATTTGACTTGGAGTGGAATATGCTTTACAACATCTGAGATCCACAATGCACCCTACCGCACGATCATCTTCGCGATTGGAAGCTTTGCAGCTAGAAACGTATCATCCATGGGCTAAGAGAAAGTATAATTCATGTGGAGAGATCAGCCTTTGCTTTCATACGTATCAGGAGGTTACATACAGCTTCCGATCCACCATACTGTTCTATTCTCCTTAATCTCCTTGCTCAGAAATGCTGTTCATCAATTGTCACCTTGTTCTTTCGATATTCTTTCTTCCACGGCTATCGTGGGGTAGATTGCTTGACTCTGCATCAGATATCTCCCGTCTGCCCTCAAACTATGACTATATATACGCAGTGCTTGGGTTGCCTGTTCCGGTAATGCTCTCAAATTTCGAAAGAAGTTTCGCCAAGCTAGTTTCATAGCCAGCCACAGCACGGCAAGTAGTGCATAGTACTGAAGTCTCGTGCACGGGCCACTGATGTACTCTTTGCAAACCACTTTTGAATCGGCATCGTCTATCCCGGTAGCGTACTCTGACACCTCCATAAGGCAGACATACGCGTCTAACTGGAAACGTATGGGGCAAGTGGTGAGGACAGATCCTGGGATTCATCACTTAAATACAATTCTGCTTCAAGCACAAAAGCCAAAACTGTAATATGTTCGCACTTTGTACTTTGCGTAAATCAAGTCCTGAGAATCCCCTGCCTCAAAAATACGAATAAATCGCCTCGGACAAGATATAAGAAAGGTCTCAATCAGCACCGGAAATCCTTCAATTTCAATTCTTCTACGCCGTCCGCCAAGCTGCTAACAGTAGGATCCATTAAGGCCGCAAGAGTACACGGGTGTGCTTCATATGGAGATCTCCCAAACCTTCTCGATGCCCGTGTATCGCTCCATCTTGGCGATGCGAATTTGCGTATCGTTGCTGTTGTCCTTGCGACACTATACCCTAGATATGGTCTTGAGGGTTTTGGATCCAGAAGACGATTGGAACGCATTTGCTTCATAAGCGCACCTATCAAAATCGAAGAACACTCGAATGAGCAATTGTCTCGTCGGTGGAAATATGAGATAAGGTTATGAAGCCCATAGATCATCTGTTCTATGAGTTCCTGTCTCAACTGATCAATGGTATCTACAAGGTGGGTTAGCTCTGACCTGTGAATCTTTTTCCAATACTCACCAAATATACGTGGCGGAATTGGAAGACCCAGGTTCTGGATCGGCTCGTCGCTCTCTTTTAAAGCAACTGCCATTACAATCTCGAACTGAGTTTCTAGGGGAATGGCTCCCAATTCTTCCACCCAGGACTTCGTGACCCAAAATTCAACTACTTCGTGGCAGTCGTAGTAGTCAATAAAGACGGCAAGCCTAGCAAGCATCTCCAAGTTGATGATTTCAGGCACACTTCGGTTACGGCCATGATTGATGTTCATCAAGATCATCATTGCTTCAGCATCCCACTCAGACTCAGTTATGTAGCATGGGTCGCATGAAGTACCGCTTACTTTCCATGGCATTTTGAAGTGCTTTTCTGAAATATGTGGAAGCCAAAATCAGGTGCTGAGAAGAAAGTCTCATGCGCATCTCGACTTGTTGTTCCTCAGGTACTCCTCAGGGACTTCTTCAGGGACTTCTTCAGTGACTTCTTCAGGGAGCTCAATAGAAGATCAGTCGCCCGGAACCAGCGAATGAAGGTATCTTCATCGACATCTCGCCATGTGATGATACTAGTACGTGCTTTCTCTAGCTTTTCGGCGCCATCGCATGAACTGTTTATCAACAAGACCAGTGGCAACACCAACGTGCATGGAAAATCGCATCTGTTCCTTGCCAATCAATAATGTGACAGATCTCGAAGAAGAAATCTTGAGAAGTTTAGTATATAAATTTCTAGCCGGTCGAGAGTTCAAGCCCGAAGTGACAAACTAATCATGAATGACCATGACAACAACCAATGAATGTGTTTTCTATTCAATGTGCTCCGCATAAGTTCGTTTTTGCGCCTTCTCACTCTCTCTCATCTCCTCACGTGCTTCATTGGCGATGAACTTGACGCTAGTCCGCCCTACCTTATACCAAGGCATCTCAAAAAGTTCATCCATGCGCTCCATTGAAAGGCCCTTCGTCTCTGGGTAAGCCTGGTAATATCTGGATTAGCATAAATTAGGAATACAATTTGGTCCCTCGCAGTACTTACAAAGTAGCAGTAGATGGTGATGGTAGTTATTACGCATAAAAATAGCAAGAATGGTCCCCATGCATGCATCGCTAGGATCATGTTTGGCTGAGCTCGAGTCAGGGCGAAGTTTACCAACCAAGTCCACGTAATGCAAATGCTCATGCATGTCGAACGAACGCGATTGGGGAAGACCTCCGCATTGATAATCCAAGGAATTGTACCCCAACTCATCGCGTAGCCAATGGCAAAGATGTAGATCATGACGACAGCGACCCAGCCAGCAGCGCCAGTCGATGTTCTCTCTGCGGGGTGAGCTACTGCCAGATAGGTTGTAATATAAGTAAGTGCGATGATGATCAATATCGATCCGGCGAATAACCCTTGCCTGCGTCCAAGTCTATCGATGATGAAGATACAGTAAATAATGACTGTGACGAATTTGACAAGACCGTACACGCCGGAGACAAGGTAGCTGATACTGGGAGCTGTGAGTCCGAGTGATTGGAGAATCGATGTGTTGTAATATGTTATGATATTGCCACCCGAAAGTTGAAAACCGACTTGTACAATAAGAACCATGATCAGTCTCTTTCTGACATTCGGAGTCATGATCTCTCGAGCCATTCCTTTGATGCCTGGGGAAACAGCTCGTTCTTCTTCAATCGCGGCGCTGATACCAGCATACTCCTCAGCCAAATATGGATGGTCGATGGGGAGACAACGTAGCTTCTCCAATGACTTTTGAGCCTCAACAAGCCTTCCGTGAGTGGCCAACCATCGAGGCGACTCAGGAACGAATATCAAACCAATCAAGAGAATGACACCAGGAAGTGCTTGCACAGCCATTGGAATCTCCCACTGAACATTACTTGTAAAAGGCGTATTCAGTAGGGACCCATAGTTGACCCAGTAGGCAAGTCCAACACAGAGCATAGTGCTGGCGTTGTAAAGTGCCGTCAAGCCACCACGAATAGCTTTTGGGGAGATCTCAGCGATATAACCAGTGCCGATGACGCTTGCGGCACCAGAACCCACCCCAGAAAGGACTCTGCCAACCATGAATTCTGCTCTTCCTCCTTCGCCCCCGGGGTTTGCAGCCATCAGGATCGCTGAAGCTATGTATAACGATGTGTAGATCGCAAGCGATGAGCGTCGGCCGGTTCTGTCCATTAAAAACGGAGCAAGGATAGATCCTGTCATGGAGCCCAGGATGAGGATGGATGTGATCCAACCTGTCCAATTCGCTGAGGACTCGGTCGACAGGCTACTGAGTCCAAAGTGCTTCTTGAAAGAAGACATAGCAAGGACACCAGATATGTTCGCAGTATTGAAGCCTAGACAGTGTGAGAAAACCAATGTCGCGACAGGGTTCCAAGACAACTTACCATGGAGAGCACCTGAGAAAGAAAGTGCAGCAGCGTAGGAAATCACCCTCCACGAGACAACCTCCTTTGGAGTAGTGCGATAGAGGTCCTGATTGATTAGTGGCATTGCTCTTTTTGATGTCAGAAAGAAGTATAACAACGAATAGCCCGGGCAGATCGACTAAGTTGGATGATTAGGAGATGAGTTGACCATATATGGAGAATCTTTGTAGACCAATGGGAAAAAGAAGTGCCAAGGGTTTGGGCGATTGATATACGTCGGGCTTTACGGCTAGAGCAACGCCCCTCATCCCTTTGTGGGTACCCCCGCAATGGGGCACCCCGAAAAAATCCCTCACTCCATGCTGGAGCACCGGGGGAATCCGCCATCTCACAACTACGATCATGGAGATTATGTGGTTTAAACCCACTTCTCCACCACGGCATTTGCCCATAAGAGCCGTTTTAGTCGTGGAGAAACCGCTCGGCTAGGATCAACTGGGGCAACCTAGGGAACCCATTGCCAACGCAAGTCAGATGTAGCCAAAAAAAAAAAAATATCTCGGCTCGGCAATGAATGATGACTATTCTGAATCAATTTCGGTGGAGAACCACAAGTTCTCGTGTAGTTTGCTCAATCATAGTTAGCTGGGTGGCATGATTCTGCGATTCTCTTGGTTGTCAGATGAATTTCCTTTTGCATATCGCAAGCATGATCGTGTCTAGGCTCAATTACAGAAAACCCATCACAAAACATGTGTTAAGTCCAACTACGAAATATAATTATAACCAACAGGTGTCCATCATGGTAGGTTATAGACTGGGAATCAGTAATCAACATTATCCGACAGATCTCAGACGCCTTCGAACATCGGCAACGTCGGTACGGACGTGCTTATTATACAAACATGATTAGACAAAACTTTCGATAGCAGTTGACGAGATAAAGGCTGTGAAGAAGCCAACGTGAAAAAGCCCAGATGTATACCCACCCGCAAGAAAAGCCGGGGGAAAAAAGAGTCCATTTTTTGAATTTAGGTTTGGGGTCACGCTCGTTTACACTCCCTACGTAATATGCTCGGAAGTACAATACCTACGTTTACCATGACACTCTAGCCCATGTTGCGAGTATCAATTGTATGGTCCTTGACTCCTTAGCACAATGCATTCGAGTTGGCAACAATAGTCATACCTCAATCGCCATCGCCCATAATCAGGTCCACCCTCGATATAGTTATCTGGCTCAGCAGCAACCAGGGACGAGTTAATTGTGTTGATTAGAGTTTCAATCATTCTCGAATTACCTGATAAATAGTGTCAGCAATTGGCTCTGTCATAATAGATGATAGGGAACTCACAGGGTATCAGAGGTAATGCAACATTATGAGGCTCTTTGGTTTCGGGAGGTGAGGCCGGCGCTGTTGAGTCCACCTCGGCTCCCATAGTAAACTACACTTTACGAGACTTACTCAAAGGCCAGCTCAAAGCATCCCTCTGCACTTCGAGGAAATTGAGAAGGTTTACTGGTAGCGCTTCTGACTCTGGTAATTTGAGGAAGGTCCAGCTGGAACCTGGACCCGTTATAGCTGACTAAAAGATTCCGGCAAGTACGCGAGAAGGGCAAATCTCGTATTTATTTGCCAGTAGCTCGCATACTCCATTAATCACGGCAGCTATCTTCAAAAGTGATAGGCCTCCGAGGTTACTGATTAATAATGATATTACTTTGGCCAGAATGTGATGGGCAGCCAGGTAGTTTCCATCTTGGTCTGCCTCGTCCAGAATTGCTGTGAGCATACTCTGAATCAACACGTCCAAGGATGCTTCAGGGCTAACCCTTTTGCTTCTGGGCTCGTCATGGATACCATTGCTGGTCTCGACCTTGACTGCCGATGGGTGAGGTTTAATGTCTGACTCTGGCCGGGAATTTCGCAGCTACCAAGGGTAAAGCCAATGGGACCAATATTTCGAACGGCGAACTCAAATATCTCGGCAAGTTAATCGAGGCCACAAACAGCTTTAGCTGCGCGACCAGCGATCTTATGAATTAACACGGTTCCCGCGAAGCCCCAAAGGCCGCCCCTAGCAGAACTTGTACGACCGATAGACACATTATCACCAATTACTATCAATGCCAATGATGGTCTTGTAGCGCAGACGTATATTTCCGTCGCCAAAGTGAAATTCAACTTGTCTCCGGTACATCTCCTAATCATAATAAGAGTGCCTTTCGGGGATCTGATCAGACTTAGACCAGTTTCAATCTGCTTGACATTGGGTGAAGCAAAGACGTTGGCGCAAACTGCAGCGTCCAGCATCGACGAGCCTATATAAGCAACATGAGCAGGCTCGTGATCGGGATCACCTTGGATACAGCTGTTAGTATTTCGTCATATTATTTATAACTTACCGCTAAGAGGATACTCTGCATACATCCGCTTAGCAGTGTGACTGGATCACTAGTGCCACTTCGTCGCCTGTAGATCACTGTAGAGATCCAATACCAGCGAGTCTGAACTTATAATACGGTAAAAGGTCACCTACCGCGGCGTTTCACTTCGTGAGAAGGACGAATATATGCGACTTTTCGGCGTTGCTATCGGTAATTAATGGGATAAAAGAGAATTATTCGAACGCACTAATTAGTCTGGGTAGAAATCAACGGCGGGAGAGAGAAAGGATAATAAATGATCATGAAACCTAATAGAATATGGTGAAGTCAAATCATATAATAAGGATTACTTAGCAGTTTAAATTTGCTTATTCAATTATTTGTACGCTTTGTTCTTATTAATATCACTTATATGAATCACGATGGGCCCATGCGCTCTTCGGCAACATTGCTTTTGTATACACTAATGGGCTAAAGCCAATTAGGTTAACCTAATTTATTCGCCCAAACCGGAGCTATCCGGGTGGCAAGGACTTCTCGGCGCCCCGCAAGATAACAACACCTGTGTTACGGGTGCACCCGTTTTCGGTATCGGATATTAATTATTATGGTGTTAACTAGTGTGCTCAAGCACACCCTGGTGTATGGGTTTTATGATCCACCATCTGACAATAACTGTACAACTGGTCGTCAAAGCGTATTGAATGCTTCACCTGTGGGTAAGATAGATGCTTAGATTGATACTGAGGTAATGACTGTCTATGTAACCGTAGAAAGTCCGTCCGTTATATGTCTATTCATTCCCTCACTGATGTTTGCTTGGATCGTACCAACATGCACGATCCCCTTTGTCCTGGATCGTCGGAATGCGAACGATCCTCACCTGGATCGTGACGATCCAGGCGATCCTTTGTTCTGGCGCGCTGCCAAGAGCGCGCTCCTGCTAACAGCTGCTGACAGCTGGCAGTGCTGATGGTCCCTGAGGTCTGGGAGCTTTCGACTCGCTGGTGAGCCTGCCGTCTCACTTGCCACCAGCTGGTAGATTATCTTGTTCCTTGAGCCTGATTCCGGCGCCAACCCCGTGCGTTCGTTTTTAAGCGCCAACACATGCTTGCATTTCCTGCACGCTTGCATATGCTGCGTATTCTATATTGTGATCGTAATTAAACAGTATCTGGATAGTGTTTATAGTGATGCTAAATACGTTATAATATCAGATTTATACATTATTCAATGCTATGCTAATATTCATGCAAGAAGCAGTTAGTCATCGATTGCTTAAATCAATAACGGCGCGACAGGATTTTACTCATGGCGCAAGATTGCAAGTGGGCCTTGAAGAGGGTGGGCCACATTGTGGCTGCCGACATCGCCCATCAATAACGCGTTTATTTCAGGCGTCGGTGAGCTAGACACATCACCAGCTCTGCAAGTACAGTCTCGAATATTCGCCTCAACCATAGTTGTCACACATCCAAACCACTTACTGAACACCTACCTCAAGCCATGACAAGCGCGTATGCGGAAGAGTCGAAGTCCGCCGGAGAATCCCCGAGCCATGTTCCGACTGCATTTACAATATCCACCAAGATTGTGGACTTTCAGATGTCGCCGGCTCAGTTCCTTGCTTCTCGACCGAATATCCATGGTATCGTAGCTGGTACGATGGTCTTTAGATCCAGAACTAGCGCTTCGCAGAGCACTTCGAATCTGGAGGTCCTTCTACTTCGGCGAGCTGCTACAGACTCGTTCCCGCTTAAGTGGGAGGTCCCCGCCGGAACCGCGGACCCCGTTATTGACCGCAGCATAATCGAAGTCGCTGTCCGTGAGCTGTGGGAAGAGACACACTTACGTGCCCGTAGGCTGCATCAGACATTGGGATTGGGACACCCTTCAGGTACTTTGCATTTTACATCAATGGAGGAAATGCAAGATGCGAGGATGGATTCGGAATATCCAATCTGCCCACTGCGCGTCGCAGGTCTTGAATGGGCTATTGTGACCTTCCTGACCGAAGTTGAGGATGAATTGACGGAAATCTTGTTACGGAAGGATGAGCATGTAGACTGGGCATGGCTCACGGAAAACGAAGTCGAGACAGGATTCTTTCGTGATAGTCCAGGCAAGAATATAGATATGGTTAGCCAGGCAATGAAGATGATGGTGTTAGAAGGATTTAGGACCGTGAAAGAGACAGCGTACGAGTGAGCTCTCGATATGTTATCGGTCGTCAGAAAGCTAAGTATAAGTTAATAAAATAATATTACATTACAAAAAGTAATCGAACCCCCAAAAGAAGACGTTTAGGTCAAGAACCGTCAGTAGTCAGTCAAAAGACAGTACCGAAACAAGATCATGACTCGTCTCGCGAAGGTTGAAGGCAAAGGAGAAGGCAGGTGATTCCACCGGGTCACCAACGATGTTTAAGGTTTGTCTCCCTATTGATCTTGCCTCAGACACCTTGGCTCTTCCAAGAGATCTATCTTGAACAAAATTGAAGCCAGCAGCGATATAACTCAATCAGTCGGGCCTAAATGCACAGAAACGGAGGATGACGAATAGGCAGAACCCCATCATGAGTTGATGCAACCATTAGGAGTTGGCGACTGGTGGCGGCCATTATCAAGCGAGGGCTACATAGCAGGTGGACGTTCAGTGCAACGACATACTAGGGTACGAAGTCGTAGGCGCAAGTTGGCAAAATTGCCGGGTAGAACTTCTTTCGAAATTTCACAAGGAGAGAAACTCGAGCTACAAAACTATATAACATGTTCACACTTGTGTTTTGCGTAAATCAAATCCTGAAAATCCCAGCCTCGGACAACATATAAGCATGTCTCGATCAGGACTGGAAATCCTTCAATTTCAACCCTTTTACGCCGTCCACCAAGCTGCTAACAGTAGAATCCACAAAGGCCGCAAGAGTAGATACGGATGTGCTTCACATGAAGATCTCCCAAACCTTCCCGATGCTCTAGTATCGCTCCATCTTTGCGATGTGAAATTCCGTATAGTTGCTGTTGTCCTTGCGACACTACATCCTAGTTGGAGGCAGGCTCGTACTGGCGACACGACTTCAATTACTTCCAAGTTGGTCTCCGACACAAACGATCTGTACATTAACGTTTGTAAAATAATTACAGAATTGGTCGTAGAAAGCCGAACAGTCGTAGCACATCTGCAATTTTTTAACCGTGATAATTGCAGGTGGTGGATTTGGAAGAACGTTACGCAAGCTTCCATGCTTGCAGATGAACAGTCATCCCCATCGAAAATACAGTGTCGATCCATGTAATACGCAATGAGCTGCTTCTCTGCGTGTGATGCGTGGCTCTGCGAGACATGGAAGTGAATGGTTCGGCAAAGGTCTTGCGCTTGCCTCGTCCATATCTCATTGTTCAGAACGTCTGCCCTATGGCCATGCGAGTAGCCGCTCATTGCACTTATGACAGGATACCGTGCTCCTCGATCAAGCCTCGCGAATGCTTTGAATTGCTCCAGGGATCCGATACCATAACTTGTATCAGCCCTATAATACCAAAGCAAATTCGGCGATACCTTGCCAAAATAACCCTGATGGATTCGCGATGGTTCTGCCCTGTTGAGAGAACCCCGGCCCATGGTTTCGTGCATCATCAAGCAAGCCAAAATTTGTCTCCGCTTCCTGTTCGCGTCCGGGCGTACCATCACTATGCCATTTGCTCAATATATGCGCTCAGCATTTGCACCACTTCCGTATATCCATTGCTTGAAGCAGAATTCAGCGGCGTCTATCCACCACTATCTGCTACCGTCCAGTCGGCGTCCTTCTCGAGAAGCCTCTTGACTACTTTTGGGTATCCATTGCTTGAAGCAGCCTGCAGAGCGTTGCCGTATTCTCCGCCCTGGGCATTGACGTTGGCCCCGTTGTCGACCAGGAATAGCACCGTTTCCAGGTGTCCTCCATATGAAGCAGCTTGCAGAGCGTTGCCATGTTCTCCACCCCGGGCATCGATATCCGCCCCGTTGTAGAGTAGCAGCTGCACGGTCTCCCGGTGTCCTCCCAACGAAGCAGCCCGAAGAGCGTTGCCGTAGTATCCACCCTGGGCATTGGTGTCGGCCCTGTTATCGAGTAGCAGTTGCACCGTTTCCAGGCATCCTCCATATGAAGCAGCTTGCAAAGCGTTGCCATGCATTCCGCCTTGGGTATTGACGTTAATCCCGTTGTCGAGCAGTAGCTGCACGATTTCTCGGTGTCCTCGCACCGAAGCTACGTTGACCAGAGAAACTATTACGGGAGAACTGCATTGATGGAGGCCGCTCTATGGGCACGTCTTGAACCCGTCCAGTTTCTCATTGATAAAGATGCTAGTGTATTTACAAAGGATGCCAATGGTAACCGTGCAGCTGACTTTGCCGCTGAATCTGAACGGAACGAAGAAGCTCAATAAGGGCGCCGACATATCTATTCCAACGAAAGCGGGTCAGACTCCAATACATGCTGCCGCCTCTGAAGGACATCCTGATGTTATTCGATTACTTCTTGTCCATGGTGCTGATATACGTGTATTAGATGTTTTCGGACGGCCTGCTTTTTTTTACGCGATTAAAGCCGGAGATCCGAATTCTATCTCCCTTCTCCAGCATCAAGAATTTCTTGAGCCTGGATTTCGAGATGTCTACGGCTCTAATGCGCTTTCCATCGCTGTACGATGTGGCTACGCAGAGACACTACAAGGGCTTACTATCATATCAGAAAAGTCCTTTATGGTTCAAGATCGCTTTGGCCGTACACCCATCTGGTGGGCTCACAAACAGGGCTCTACGCATATGGTCGAACACATTGCGGTGTATCCGGGTCCTGCAGGGCTCTCGGACTTGCCAACTGGATTACCTGTGAAATTTGCAATGGAAGGCGGTTATTGTGATGTGTGCTTGGCAAGCTTGGGCGAAACATATTACAAATGCAGGATTTGTGGTGCTGGGGATTTTATTCTTTGTTTAGATTGTTATGATCTTAGTGCTCGTTGCTTGGCAAATGACCACATCTTGACTTTGTCTGATAGATAGTTGTTTATTTCATTAGAACTCTAGCTTGGATTGGAAATCCGGTTTCGATAGAAGTATTTTGAAAGCACGCAATTTCAAGTTGTACTTAATTCATGGCAGTTGCAATCTGTATAAAAAGAAAAGGCATCGCATGATTTGATATAAAGAATACACGCTAAATAACCTCTTATGTGGATGGAAGTGCAAACATGCATTGGCGCTCAAGAGTACGCTACGGGGACGAATCAAGAGATTTGGCGCGGGAACGCTGTTCACCCCAAGCAGCTGCGGGCAGCTGCCGCAAGGTGGATCACGAACGGATTGCAATCGGGATTTATAATCATGCAAGATAAGCACACGAGCTCGACACTGACTTCAGTGACTTGCATATATCGTAGATACAATATCCATAACCTGCTCACTAGAACTGGTTTTACGTGAAAGGGGCCGACACCAACGCCCAGGGCGGACTCCACGGCAACGCTCTGCAGGCCGCTTTTGGGACGCAAAATTCCAAGATATCATTTGGCTGGCAGTGGTGTTATTCGTACTTTATGATATGGTAAGATTCCCTTGGTGCTTGATATGAAGATGACCATTGACAAGATAAAGCTGTGTTGGCACACTTACGAAGACATTCTATGCAGCCAAGCCATAGCTTGCAACTGCTACCAGCTGCGAAAACAGCGACTCACCGAAAAACACTGTCGCTCTCAGCTGGGCCTGGGAGAAGAAATGATCTAGAGACGTTAATTCTCCCACTTTTGGACAGTAGACGCGATATTCGACGATCGATCAATGCCTTTTGCTCTTCATATACAAGTGTACAGCGGAATTTCGCGCCATCGCGATCGGCGTTCAGCTGTGTTTGAGATGCTTAGTTGAAGTTGGGAATGGGACTCCAGACTGTGCTATTGGACAATTTCTACAATGGGTCATTTCGTTGGCGCGAGACGGCCACGTTCTCGAGTGTAATTGGCAGAAAGTGGTGCCCTTCAGCTTGAGCGAACGTATTCGAGAACTGTCACATAACGCTTGAATGCCTGTATTTCCCCCCAAAATGGGCAGCGTCATGGACGGGAAGCTACCCCACCACTAGCGCGGTGCAAGAGCTACAGGTTACCGTGTCACAGGCTATCGCGAGAACGGGCCACTTTCACCAGGTAGACATGTCCATGGACCGCTGGATTAGTACTCAGATCGGTGACGGCTGGGGAATCCCCGGTGTTGTATGTTTTTGCGTTTTGGAATATTTGGAATACGCAAAATACTAGCCGCACAAGATGCATGCGACAATATATCAAAAAGCATCCCTCGTCACCTCGGAAGTTATGGCGTGGCAGCAAGGTCAGGCCTGACGCTTGGACGGTCTAATTTTTACTCAAATCCACATCCTTCACTAATCGTCACGTTCTGTGAGGGTCGGTGCTTCTCACCACTGATTACGATGGTTTGACCTACTCACATGGGACTATGAAGTTTGCTCTTGACGCACTGTATAAGTAAGCTGTACATAGATTTAAAATTCTTATTCTTTTATATGATGTCTGCGAGGACTTATGGAGAGAGAATAGAATCGGTGGTGGTCGTTTGCATCATACCTGTTGTAGCTCCAAAAATGAAATGGGGGCTTTTAGCTGCCCCGCCTCTAGGGCCACCGCCCGTTCGTCCTAGCGAATGCCGTAACAATTTTGTTCGGGCCTGTTCTATTCTATTTTCTACACTCGCGTCTTGTTGAGACTTGAACCCTCCCACGCGTTCGACTATGAGAAGTGATACTTTCCATCACAGCTTTTTGATACAGAACATCTAGCCCCGCCCCGACCATGTGTATAGAATCCTGGCTGCACAGGCATGCTTCAAGCATGAGAAGCTCCCCGTTGTGTTCTCGACTATTGCCGAGGCTACTTACAGGTACATGCCTACCCAAAGCCCAACTGCCCTCGGCAGACTTCTAGTCTCTAGCAGAAAGGTGCTCGTCTCAGGCATTGGACCAAATCATCCACTCCGGATCCGAAAGTACTAGCATTGTATTTCTTCGCTAATTCGTAAAATATGTAGAGACTTTGCCCGGTGGCTAAAATAGAGAAATAAGTGAAAAGTCAAATATTACTATGTACGTTATAATGACCTGAGGGGATCTACACGGTATTAAGGCTGATTGTGTGACAGTGTGTGTAAGGCCGGAATCTAGCGCTAAAGTCAGTGCTAGCTACAGCACCCATATTAGCGGTCTTAGCACTGCCAATTGGGACATTCCTCCAAAACCAATCAAGCTATACTACATCGCATCATATCGAGTCGTGTACAACATCGATTCTCGTATCAAGTCTAGCATTTGAATTTCCATATCGAAGAATCTACCGACCATCCCGGACTGTAAAACTTAGTGAGTTCAAGTTGTCTCCCGCAAATACGACAATGGTGTATCGCTCGCAACCGTCAACGCTCAAACAAGCTACGAGGTTGACGAGCACTGGGAAGTGCCTTGTACCTACGCTAAGATTGACGTCCTACCCCTCGCACCATTCATTTTCAACAAGACCAGAGCGTCATGTCAGGATTATGGAAGTAGGTCCACGAGATGGACTGCAGAATATCAAACAGTCTGTACCCACAGAGACCAAGATTGAGTTGATCCGACGTCTAGCAGAGACTGGACTGCGCAACATTGAGGCGACTTCCTTTGTCTCCCCCAAATGGGTCCCTCAGCTTGCCGATGGCCGCGCCGTCTTGCAAGCCACTAATCACCTCATCGATGCGCAAGCAGGTCAAGGCCATGCGTTTCGCGTTCCTGTACTGGCGCCTAATATGAAAGGGCTGCAAAACGCTAGAGAAGCGGGAGCCAACGAGATTGTAGTCTTCGCATCGGTCACGAAGGCATTCAGCAAGGCAAACCAGAATTGCACTGTTGATGAGGCCATTGGCCAAGCGAGAGCTGTTACCAAAGAGGCTCTTTTGTCAGGGATTAAAGTTCGAGCGTGAGAAGGCATACCCGAGTAACCATCTTGGGAAGAAGTCGTAACTGACAAACGTTCTAGGGTAATCTCCTGTATCTTCTCAGACCCCTTTTCAGGACGCACCGAGCCGTCGGATGTTCTACCAGTGGTGCAGCAGTTCCTCGACATGGGCTGCTACGAGGTTGGCCTTGGAGATACTTTCGGCGTGGGGACGGCCAAGGACACCCAAAAGCTGCTGGAAGTTCTACTCAAGCACGTTCCCGCGGAGAGGCTGGCGGGCCACTTCCACGACACATATGGCCAGGGCGTTGCCAACATGTACCGGGCATACGAGCTGGGCCTCCGCACTTTCGATAGCAGTGTTGCGGGCCTGGGTGGGTGTCCCTATGCACCAGGTGCCCGAGGTAATGTGTCCACGGAAGACATTGTCTACACGCTCGAAAAGGCGGGTGTCGATACGGGAGTGGACTTGGATAAGTTGGTCGACGTAGGCCAATGGATATCATCACAGCTTGGAATTCCATACGGGAGTCGAGTCGTTGCAGCGCTTGCGTCCAAAAAAGTACGTACCCAGACTTCATCGTCTCCAAGGAAGGATTTGGCGGAACCGCCTGAAGCAAATGGTGCCGCTAGAGTATGGGAGGTAGTCAAGAACCACGGCGAGTATCGAGTTTCTCGGTCTGGTACCACGCTGAAGATAACCCTCACGCGGCCCAAAAACGGCAACGCCATGACAGATGCCATGCTCGAAGATCTGACCGCCCTCTTCAAAAGCTTGCGGAACGATCCTTTGACCTACCACGTGGTTCTAGAGTCGGAGGGAAAGTTCTTCTGCACGGGCATGGATCTCAGCGGAGGCACCAACGTGTCGGATATGTCTAGCGACTCCAACTACTATGACAAGGTCGCGGCTCTGTTCAACGCCATCGATCAGGTGCCTCAGACCACCATTGCGCTCGTCAACGGGCCGTGCTTTGGTGGTGGTGTCGGCCTCACCTTTGCGTGCGACGTGCGCATCGTCTCTCCAACCGCGAGATGGACGCTCAGCGAGGTCAAAATTGGCGTGAGTCCAGCCGTTATCTCCAAGTTCCTGGTCCGGGAGTGGGGTGCCTCCATGGCGCGCGAGGCCATGCTTTCGGCCAGGGAGATTACCCCGGCAGAGCTTTGGCGCGTGGGAGCAGTTCACGCCATTACGGCAGATGGCGAAACGTTGAGTACAAGGCTTGACGGCTATCTGGATCAGCTGGATAGATGTGCCCCGAGATCGGCTGCAGTCAACAAGGAGCTGGTCAGGATGGCGTGGAAACAGCCGGAGACGGAGCCTCATGTTGAACTCGTCAAAAGAGCCTTTCACAGCATGATGGCAGACGGCGGTGAAGGGCAGCATGGTATACAACAGTTTCGTACCAAGACCAAAAGGTTTAGCTGGTCTGAGTTCTGGAACGGGAAGAATCCATTCGAAAACTAATCGAAGGTGGGAGGGGTTATGGCAAGGTACACTGCAGAATTATGACTAGAATTCGTCTGTGATGATTTCCACCCAGCTACTAGTACTACGCAAATGGTTTCGATCAATAGCTGTTGAATTTCAAACGCACCGACTTACTACACTAAGGAATTCGATCAGATTTGATATCGATAAGTCTTCTCGCTATTGTGAACCTGAGATCTGCATGATTGCTATTCAAGTCTTGTTAAACATCAATGAATCACACTATGCCGTCCCGTCTGAGATTCTCGACTTCTTCCGAATCTATGCCGAGCGTATTGAGAACCTCTGCGGTATGTTGTCCCAGCACAGGAGGACTGGTTCGGACGCTGGGTGCTGTATTGCTGAACTTGACGGCAGGACCAATGACACGGATTCTCCCTGAGTTTGCAGGGTCACTTTCCAATTCCATAATCATACCTCGCGCCTTGGCTTGTGGATGCGAAAAGGTACTTTCCATATTGTTAATTGGAGCAAAAGGCAAGGTCGTCTTTGCTAGTAGGACCATCCACTCCTCTGCCGTCTTGGAAGCGAAGGCAGCATTGATGATGGGATTGATGAGCTCGCGATTTGCAACTCGCTTGGGATTGGTTGAGAATCGCTCGTCATCAATCAGATGCTCAAGCCCCAAGAGCTTACAGAGATCTGCAAACTGGGCGTCATTTGTGGCGCCGCTCACAATGTATTTGTCTTTAGTCCGAAAAGCATCGTAAGGAACGATACTTGGGTGCTGACAGCCCCATCGCTGGGCCTCCAAGCCAAGATTCAGCCATGCCATACCGACATTGGTAAGCAAGCTGATTTGGGTTTCGAATAGCGATGCGTCGACTCGTTGACCCTGACCGTTTCGTTGGCGGGCATGAAGTGCTGCTAGAATGGCTCCGTGCAGGTAGAGTCCTGTCGACATGTCCACCAGTCCAATGCCAGGACGGACTGGAGGCCCACCCCTTTCTCCTGTAATGTGGAGCAGACCGGCCTCCGCTCCGGCAATAGGATCATATCCGCCCTTTTTGGCATAGGGCCCGGAAGTGCCGTAGCCTGCGGTAGATACTAGTCAGCCATTACTCGCTCGAGATATCTCAATATATGAGTTTAACCAGCTGAGAACATACCGGATAAACTTGCATAGATCAGTCGAGGATTGTGTTCTTTCAAGCGATCGTACCCGAGACCTAGACGGTCCATGGTTCCTGGCTTGAAGTTCTCCACCCTAACATGTCGAATTAAACACAGTCAACCACGTCATCCTGGAAATTGAAAATATGAAGATCCACTAAACAAAAATGAGTTATACGTACAGGACATCTGCGCTCTTCGCAAGCTTGAGGAAGATTTCCTTGCCAGAAGGATTTTTGATGTTCAAGGTGACGGATTTCTTGTTACGATTAACTGCAGAAAAGTAATTCGAGATGGGGTCTGCGGTAGCTTTCCAACTATCGCCTTCACCTGGCATCTTCCAGTGTCTTGTGTCATCCTGGGACGCGAGAAAAGTCAGCCTACTAGTCATGGACGATGCGTTCTTCAAGACGCCAGAATTGCTGAAAGTATAGGTTTTCTTACTCCTTTTCCAGTGGCTTCGATCTTGATAACTTCTGCGCTATAATCCGCAAGAATCTGAGTACAGAAAGGAGCCTTTTACTCGTCGTCAGCTTAGCAACACTTCTTTGCACGTCTTACATGAGAACTTACTGCCAAGACTCGAGATAGGTCCAGGACTTTTAATCCATCCAGTGCACCTGGGCCATGATTTTCTTGTGTATTTTCTTGCGCGTTAGGGCCAGCTACGGATGATTGCCATCTCATCCCCTGTAAGCGGTAAGTATGAGTAACTGAGCGGGAAAGAGTTTGAAAACATCCCCTCGAGACCCATGCGGTGCGATATAGTAAGTGTCCCATGTTGACCTTGCCTCGTGGCAAGTGTACTGGCTGCACAAGTGATTTGAAGTTGAGGCGCTTATAGCGTGACCGGGTATCAAGAATACTAATACTACCTAGGCTTGATAAGTTTCCATACAAGAAAGGTAGGTAGGTAGGCATGATCCACTGGTAAATCTGGTCATCCCATGACGGCTGTCGAAGGCTGGCATGGCCAAACTCGAAGCCCATTAACCGTGCCTCGGATGAGTAGTGGCACTTCATGCATTAATTCCCACTCCTTTTCCCGCTTTCTCTTGCGTTCTTCCCTTTTCCAAGCCCGGTATGGTGAAATGTAGGAATGAAACGAATCTTTACAGCTTACGCATTTAGCTGCATTGCATCCTCGGCAACTATCCATATGACTACTGACAACCCGATTGGGCACATCTTTTAGCATGGTTTCCCGCCCACACCCTCTTGTTAGGAGTGATTGGTAGCTTGTCGCGTTGTCCCCTATTACTGTGGCGTCACAACTTTCGCCCGTGTTGATATGATGACATAAATCGGTAAAGATCGACAAGGCCTACATTGAGCACGAATCGCGCTATAGCTATGATGCCACAATTCATAGAATTATTGTCATTTTCACAATTTGGTTCGAACGATAGCTTGTAAAGTTCCAGTAATGTATTTTCGATTTCACAAAGGCTTTCCTGGCGGGGCTCACACTATAGCTAGTAGCTCTTTGGTAAATCCAACACGCGCTGACCGATGTAGTTCTTGATCATCTCTCCGCTCACGGGTGCAATCCTGGACAGAGTAGCTTCCCTAAGGTAGCGTTCTACGAGGTATTCTTTTGCATACCCCATACCGCCATGTGACAGAACGGCTCTCTCAGCGGCTTTGAAAGCGGCCTCGGAAGCCAGGTACTTCCCGGCATTGGCGTACTCGCCATCCACGTAGCCCTGGTCGTATAAGCGGCCCGCCAGATAGATCATCAACCGGGCGCTTTCCAGGTTCATCCAGCATTCGGCAAGCGGGTGTGGGATACCTTGATATTTGCCCACGGGATTTCCGAATACTACCCGTTCCGAAGTGTACTTGCATGCACGTCGCAGAGCAGCGTAGCCAATCCCGAGGGCTTCGGCGCCGACCAGAATCCGCTCCGCATTCATGCCGTGCATGATCATCTTGAAAACATCGCCTTCCTCGCCGATACGGTCTTCGACGGGTACTTTCCAATCTTCGAAGAAAAGGGCATTGGTGTCGACTGCGTTGCGGCCCATCTTTGGGATCTTGGTAATCTTGACGGCTTCCCGGTCGAGGTCGGTATAAAACAAGGACAGTCCTTGGCTGGGTTTGGTGCACTCCTCTAGAGGCTTGGTACGGACGAGTATCAGAATCTTCTCAGCAACCTGCGCTGTAGATATGAAGACTTTTGATCCTTGCAAGATATAGTGATCACCAGCCCGACGTGCAGATGACTGAAGTCGTAGAGTGTCCAGGCCTGTGTTGGGTTCCGTGACGCCAAAGCACGCCCGCTCTTTGCCCTGGATAAGTGGAACCAGCCACCGTTTCTTCTGCTCCTCGGTGCCAAATTTAGCCACGGGCTCCAGGCCAAAGATGTTCATGTGCACGGAGGAGGCACCGTTCATACCAGCTCCTGACTCGGCTATCGTTTGCAGCATCACAGCCGCGTCTGAGATGCCGAGCGCAGAGCCACCAAACTCTTCGGGAAGACATATCCCGAGCCAGCCGTTGGATGCAAGGTCGTGATAAAGCTCCCACGGGAATTTCTGCTCTTCGTCTCTTTCCATCCAGTATTCGTCATTATACGCTGAGCATATTTTGGCGATGGCCGCGCGGACTTCTTGCTGGGATGCTGACCAATCGGGCAGACCAACCGGTAGAAAATCGGTGGCGCGAGCGTGGATGAAATGTCTTGTCGGCACCGCGGCCACTTTCAAAGATGTGCTCCAAGCTCTGGGGCGATAGTTAGTACGAGAAGACAAGGCGACGGGCACCTGTCTGGCAGCGAAGAGGAGGCGGCCGCGCATGATGTGTTCTTAATTGGTGTCTAGACAGCCAAAGTAGAGAGCGTCCAATAGACCCAAACAGTCACACCTATCTTGATTTGGACCTAGTGAAAGATCTCAGAGTACGCGACAGAAGTTGAATAGTTTTAAGCACTTCATTCTTTGGTCTTCAGGGGGTTTATCATTCGAGGCCGCGATGTATCATCGCATCACATGGAGATCCCAAAGCTATGCAAAGGCAGCTAAAGGCGCTACAGTTTACCCACATGTGATTGGTCTTTTCTTCTTGCATGTGGGGCGCCGAGGATGGCAGCCACAAACCCGAGGTGATTTCTGATGTTGGACAAAGCCTTTCGACACGATATACTATAATGAAAAGAAGTCGACTACGTACCTAATCAAGCGACCTTAGAGAACTCTATGATTCGTTTCCTGTCTGGTGTAAAAAGAATTGTGGGCCTGGTCGAACACATGTTCTACGATTAAGTGTTGGATAATATTTGTCAGTTTCTGTGACTGAACCCCTGATTACAGAATTAGTCTTCAACAGTATCATAACAAGTCATGACTAAGGACGGGCTGAAGAAGCCTTCGTCAGGTCTAACTACTGTTGTGGATGCTTGTGTACCGTTCGTTGTTGGATGCACTGCAGGCATGACTGCCACTGTCGCTGTTCAGCCTATCGACACTCTCAAGGTCCGGATGCAGCTCATCGACCAAAGCATTGGTAAAGCCTCTCAATATTCCATAATCAAAGACATTGTGGCTAGAGATGGCTTCTTGAACCTTTATCAGGGCCTATCTGCTGGTCTCCTGCGCCAAGTTGTGTACGGCACCCTCCGGCTCGGTCTCTTCGCAACTTTTGAGCAACACTTGGAGCGTCGAGCGCGCGAACAAAATACAACTCTCGGGTTTCGAGGAAGAGCACTGGCTGGAGTGACGGCTGGGGCTTTGGCGGCTCTTGTGGGAACCCCGACCGAGGTCGCGCTCATTCAGATGCAAGCTGATAGTATGCGACCGGCCCAACAGCGCATGAAATATACATCTGTGTTTGATACAATACGCCGTCTCGTCAAGAAGGAGGGCGTGACAAGCTTATGGAAAGGTACGGGTCCGACAGTGATTCGTGCCATGTCGACCAACTTTGGTCAACTTGCTTTCTTCTCAGAGTCCAAGCACCAAATCGAGAAGCATACTTCGCTTTCGCGTAACAAGCGGACCACTTTAGCAGCTGCCATTGCTGGTTTCTTTGGGTCCTTCTTGAGCCAGCCATTTGATTTTGTCAAGACCCGACTTCAGAATCAGGCCATGAGCGGATCCAGTAGACGCTTGCCCCTATATTCCGGGACAATGGACTGTTTTGCAAAAGTTCTACGAAACGAAGGTGCTGCGAGATTCTATCGCGACTTTTGGCCGTATTTCTTGCGAGTTGCTCCACAATCGTGAGTTTTCGCCCGATCCTGCCGGCTCTGCAGAACTACCATGGCGATCCGTACTGACAGTGTAATGCGCTATTGTAGAATCATCGCACTTTTCCTGACGGATTGGCTCACGCTGCAGATCAAGCTGCTACGATGACGTGGTGGTGGGATAAAGACATGATTTATCTGGTGACAACCGCTCAGGTGATGTATCTCAATTACGAAATCATAGTCAGATACGTATATGGAGATTAGTCTCAGCTTTTTACCCTTCCACGCTCTTCCGTGCAGCAATGATTACTGTACGTGGGGGACGAAAGGGAGATTGTTCAGGAATGTTATCGTTACAAGAGACCTATATCAGTAACCTATATCAGTATGGCTTGAAGAAGTTCCAAGTGCGATTAATGAGATATAGGATTCTAGCAGTATCGAGGCCAATTAAACAAGACCATTGTTGTAAAGAAGCTTGTAATCGTCAATTGTGAGGATTGAGAAATTGCCATGCTGTGCAGGCTGGTTCGCGGGCTACAGGTTGTTCGGTTCGGGCCTCGGCACACTGTAGAGTGCTGGAAAATCCACTGGAAAACTCCGCTGAAAGGTCCCTACACAGTTGCTTCCCCAGTAGTACTCCAGTCAGCTGCCAATCCTTATCAGTGCATTTGCCGCAACCCGGTACTACATCGTTCATATTGCAGTCTTTTGATTTTCAATTGCTTCATTAATTACCTTCCATCAGCTCCCAATTCCTCGAATATTGCTCAGCAAACTCCGTATTGTCGTACAAGATATATGCAGGCATGTCGGTTCTCGAAGTCCCGCTCCCCTTCTCCCAGCCGCCGTGGCTCCTAGGCCAAGCGTCCCCATATTACAACGACTCGCATCGCAAGTGGCAGAAAACATGTTCTGAGTTCATCTCAGAACATCTGACACCATACGCACTTGACTGGGAGACGGACGGCGAAGTGCCTACCCACGTTTTTGAGACCTTTGCTAAGCACCACATGCTGATACCGAACTTGCCCGCTCCTCTGCCAATTAATTTCCTGCATAAGATGGGCATCACTGAGCTTCCTGGCGGTCTCAAAATTGAGGACTTTGACTACTTCCATTTTGCAATCTATATTTGCGAAATGCGCCGTCTCGGCATCAGCGGCCCCAGCTCTTCTCTTGCGACGGGCACGGCCTATGGCATGCCGCCCATTATTGCCTATGGCTCCACAGAGCTCCAGCAGCGCTTGCTACCAGATCTCATCAGGGGCCACAAGAGGATATGCATCGCCATTACCGAGCCAGACGCCGGAAGTGACGTTGCTAACGTGGCGACAACAGCGGAAAGAAGCAAATGTGGCAAATACTACGTTGTGAATGGGCAGAAGAAATGGTAAGATAGAGACTATCGTTCTCACCGTTTTTACGAACAAAGTCAATGCAATAAATATTGAAAGTGCTACTAAAGAAGAATGGGAAGGATCACAAATGGCATCTGGTCACACTATGCGACCATGGCCGTGCGGACGGGCGCCCAAGGGGCTGCTGGTCTCTCGCTACTCGTAGTGCCCCTGCTGGGACAGCCCGGAGTCACGATGCGTCGTATGAAGACGAGTGGAGGTACAACCAGCGGAACTACTTTCATCGACCTCGAGGATGTCAGAGTGCCCATCGAAAATTTAATCGGCGCGGTATGTGTACAATACTTGTTGTTACTCATCTCGTTTGTTTGATCATGCAACTATGCATCTCTGAACAGAAATCGGTTGCTGAAAAGAAGGAGATACTAATGATTTTCGTGCCGGTTTGTAGGAAGGTCAAGGCATGAAGATGATTACCCGGAACTTCAATCATGAAAGACTGACAATCTCCATTGGAGTATGTCAAAGCGCCCGTGCTGCACTTTCTGCCGCTTTCGGGTACGTTTTGAAACGGGAAGTCTTTGGCAAACCGCTCATTGAGCAGGCCGTAGTTAGGAACCGGCTTGCCAGGTGTGGAGCCGACGTGGAAAGTCTCTGGGCGTGGATCGAGTCTCTGGTGTATCAAATGTCCTCGTGCAAGGATGATCACGGACGCCAGGAGCTCGGAGGACATATGGCCATGCTCAAGGCCAAGGCGGCCATGGTGCTGGATGAGAGTGCCCGGACTGCCGTGCTACTCTTTGGCGGTAATGGATACACGAGAACAGGCCAAGGAGAACTTGTGGAAAAGATCTATCGCGAGGTTCCAGCAGCTCGCATACCTGGAGGCACTGAAGATGTCATGTTAGATTTGGCCATTCGGCAGTTGGTCAAGGGATTTCGAGCGAATACCAAGGCTATCCAGAAAGCCATGATGTGACGCTGTACTGGGATAAACAATTGACGATACAGCCGTGTCATTACTAGCGCAAAACGGCACAATAGAATCGCCATCTAGTGTTCGAACTCTTCAAGCTGTCCCAACAGCTATTGATCATGATTACAAGAATCGCCTTTGCTGTTGGCTTACTTATGATACCTACCTCTGTACCTATATAGGACAATCGAGAAAACCATCATTTGACCACGCAGCTAGTGCGACCTTAATATCTTAGCAAGCCTCGCACCAGACTGAGCAGGGGTCGCCTTATGTACCACAAAGAGCCGGCGTAGAAGATATGTCGGTATACAGCGGTCGATTTGGTAGATTCTTACTGGACTGGTAGTAGTTCTTCATGCTGGAACATGTCATCTCGAAAATTGTGGATTGACGCCTAATTGCGAAGTTTCAATTCTGGTGAGCTTTTCCATATTCAAGGATTTCTCTTAATCAGAAACATGACACAGCTACGATTTGATAATCAGGTCGTCATTGTCACGGGCGCTGGCGGTGAACTAGGCAAGTTATACTGCCTGCATTTTGCTGCGGGAGGAGCTGCCGTCATCGTCAACGATATCGCGTCTAGGGTATGTAGCCTTCTCATATTTCATACTAAGGAGCATTATTGCATCTCCAAGCCACGCTGACGCGAATATTCAAATGTAGGC
Organism: Neopestalotiopsis clavispora; assembly: GCA_014621435.1. Lineage (NCBI taxonomy): Eukaryota > Fungi > Ascomycota > Sordariomycetes > Amphisphaeriales > Sporocadaceae > Neopestalotiopsis > Neopestalotiopsis clavispora. The sequence continues at coordinate 176,162 of JAANBA010000048.1, forward strand.
AGCCGATGCCGTGGTTGGCGAAATAATCAACGCCGGCGGACGAGCTGCCGCCGATTATCATAGTGTACTAGATGGTTCTGCCATGGTTGAGCACGCAGTACACAAATTTGGAAGATTGGATATTCTCGTGAACAATGCCAGCATTTCACGAGATGTCAATTTCGAAAACATGACTGACCAGGACTGGGACGACATTGATGCTGTGCATGTGAAAGGTAAGACGCTGAATTCTTTTCCCCGAAGTTCAGTTCAACAAGGACCTAGCATCGGCACAATTCCGTCACTTTCCAATTTACTTCTCTCCAAGAAAAGGAAACTATCTAACGTGGCGTATTCATTTAACGTCCGTCACCTACTTCTTGGCACCCCCCATATTTCGGCACCCTTAAAATCCTTTACCGCTATAAATACCCTCTATTTTTAAATTTTTATCTTTTTATTAATTTATATTTAATTACCACCAAATTTTGCAAAAACGCTTAATTAGATATTAATACCCTTATATACGGAAAATTATATTATTTAAGCTTTTAAAGAGGTTATATAAGGTTAATTTATAAAAAAGGCTATATCGAAATAGGGTATTTTACGATTAATATTTTAAAATCGGATATAAGGCATTTAATTAAAAAATATTGCCTTTTTTAATTAATAAAGGCTTTTACCGATTAATAAAAATTATTTAGCTAAATAAATTCGAATTTAGGCTAATTTAGGGCTGCCGCTAATTTATTAATAATTAAAGGATTTTGCTAAGCGTATTTTAAAAATTTATAAAAATTTATAATTTTTTGGAAAAAATTAAATATAATTTTTTATTAAAAGGAATTTATTAATAAAGGTTTATAAAAGCAGAGTTATCGATTTATAGCGTATAAATAAAGCCTTAATTAATATTATTAGGCTATAATTTAAATATTTCGCTATATTTAAAATTATAATTATTAAAGCTATAAATTAATATAATATAAACGAGATTAATATCTTTAAAGGCAAGGGATTAAATAGGCTTATTTTTAGATTATTAGAATTTTATTTTATTCGAAAAAAATAGCCTAAATTCCGTGCTTAAATTATTTTTATCGAATGCATTTCCGCTAGTGGCAAAATGCTTTTTTTTATTTATAATATATAAGGGAAAAAATATTTAATAATAATAATTCCCTTTAAATTTTATTTTATTCGGTTTTTAAAAATTTACGGTAATAAATAATAAATAGATTTTAAATCCTATAGCTTTCGAATAATTATAAAAGGTTTTTATCCTTTTTACTTAGCTAAACGACCTTTAAAAAGCTATATTATTCGTTTTAAATAGCTATAAAAATTACGAAATTACGGAATTTATATATATATGCTTTAAGAATAAAATATATTTAATTTTTTTGCCGCTTTATGCGTTTTATATTTTTTAACCTTTTAATTAATTAATTTTCGGTTTTTTTAAAATAGTATATAAAAAGGAATTTAGGAATTTTAATTATTAGGATGCAAGCATTATTATAAGCAAAAGGAATTTTTTAATATATTATAAAAAAGCTCGGAAAGCAGCCTTTATAAAAAAAAAATATTATTAATAGCTAAAAATAAATTAGGCTATAGCTTATAAATATGGCTAAGCCCCTAATAAGCCTTTTATTGCTTAAAAATGCGAAAACTCTAGCTAAATAAGCTAAAAAGGTTTATAAAGGGTTTTTTAATAATAAGGAAAGCGGAAAATAAGTGGCAAATTTATTAGCAATAGCGTAATTAATTTTTCGAAAAAAGGATAAAGCTTCGTAATTAATTTAGCTTATTTAGCAAGCTCGATATCGATATATTTACGCAACGTTTATTATTTCGGAAGGTTTAAAAAGGCTTCGATAAAAAAAAATTACGAATTAATAATTATATAATAAAGAATTAAAGCATTATAGGCAGAAATTAATGCCCGTAGGGCTAGGAAGCGTAAAAAGGTTAAAATAAGCCTAAATTCGAAATTTGCCGATATTAAAGCTATCCGGAGGATTTAAATTAAAATTAGCGAAATTAACGATAATTTAAATAAATCCGGGGACTTTAAAAACCTTAATAATAATAAAAAATGCATTATTATAGCATTATAGCTAAGATAAAAATTAATTAAAATTTATGGTTAAAGTTTAAGCGCATCGAAAATAGGGGTGCCGAAATATGGGGGGTGCTAAGAAGTAGGTGACGGACGTTATAAAACGTGCGGCTAGGCACCTTCAAAGTCACCCAGGCAGCCTGGAAAGTCTTTCGCAGACAGAAATATGGGCGCATCATCATGACCTCGTCAGCCGCAGGTCTCTTTGGTAGCTCTGGACAGTGTAATTATTCGGCGGCAAAACTGGGTGTTTATGGCTTAGCCGAGACACTAGGGAAGGAGGGTGTCAAGTACAACATCCTCGTCAACGCCATCATGCCGGTCACTGCGAGCCAGCTGACGGCGATGACTATGACTACGGAGATGCGTCAACACCTCGACCCTAAACGCATCGCACCTCTCGTTGCGTACCTTGGACATCCCGCCAACAAGGAAAACGGCTCTATTTTCGAAGTCGGGGCAGGACATGTTTCCAAGTACAGGTGGGAGCGATCCCAGGGAGCAGTGCTAAAATGTATGGTATCTTACCTTCAGGGACGGCTTCTACGATTTGTGCTCTTGAGTGTTATTCTGACTGATGCCTCACCTTGGCAGGCGACGAGACCCTCACCCCAGGCGCGATACTCAAACGCTGGTCTGACATCAACAACTTTTCCGAGCCTGACCATCCTATCAATACTGCCAACATGGTAGCACATCTCGAAGCTGCCAAAGTGCAGGATGCAAACGATCCTGGAAATGACATTCGCTATGACGGCAGAGTTGCCGTTGTCACGGGAGGGGGTGCTGGGTAAGTGTACTTCATTTATCAAGTTGATTAAGTATTGCGTTGCGAGACTGAGCTTGCATCCGCAGCCTTGGAAGGGCTTACAGTATTGAGCTTGCGAGAAGAGGGGCTTCAGTTGTTGTCAATGACCTTGTCAATCCCGACACTGTAGTGAATGAAATCCTCGCGTTCGGGGGGAAAGCAGTGGGGAGCAAGTCGTCAGTTGAACACGGCGAAGAAATCATCGAAACAGGCAAGTCTAACTCCACGCGAACTTCTCCTGGACTCTGGGCCACGTATTATTGAGTACATGTACCCTGACCGATGTTTGACGCTCATCGTGCCTGAAATTGAGTAGAGACTAATAAGATGCTGGGTCATGCAATCTAGCAATCGCAAGTTTCGGTCGAATTGATATACTCGTCAACAACGCCGGTATCCTACGAGACAAAGCATTTGTCAATATGACTGAAAAGCAATGGGATGAAATAATCAATGTCCATTTGAGGGGCACTTACACTTGTACCAACGCAGCGTATCCCCACATGTTGAAGCAGAAATATGGGCGAATTGTCAATACGAGTAGTACCAGTGGTATCTACGGGAACTATGGACAGGCCAATTATGCCACTGCCGTAAGTGGGAAAAAATCATTCCGATCCTGTTTTCTGACCAAAGCAATAATTTGGGCATGCGTCACAGAAAATGGCAATTCTAGGCTTCTCAAGAGCTCTAGCACGCGAAGGACTCAAGTACAACATACTTGTGAACACAATCGCCCCGTCTGCAGGAACACAATTGACTCGAACAGTCCTAAGCGAAGAACTTGTGAATGCACGCAAGCCCGAATTTGTCGCACCTCTGGTCCTGGCACTGTGCTCTGATAATGTGCGCCCAAACCCAACCGGTGGCCTGTACGAAGTCGGCTGCGGCTGGCAGGGTCGAACCCGATGGCAGCGGTCAGGGGGCGTATCCTTTGAACTTGACAGCTTCACTCCCGAAGCACTCTGCGACAGGTGGAGTGATATTGTCAACTTTGAAGACGGACGCGCCGATAACCCCGAGACCCTTGAAGACGGCGTCAAGAAAATCATGAACATCGCGCATCACATCGTGGACGAGACGGCACGCTCTGAGAAATCCAAAAGCGGGTACCTTGCCAGCATTGATGCGGCGAAGAATGCTGAGCCGGTCTATGCAGAGTTCACCTACAACAAAATGGATGCTATCCTATACAATGTTTCCATCGGCGCAGACAACAAAAGACTGGACCTTGTCTACGAAGACCATCCCAAGTTCCAGGTGCTCCCGACTTATGGCGTCATCGTTCCTCCCACGATATCTACCTGGCTTGACCTGACTAAATTAGTGCCCAACTTCTCGTACAAAATGTTGCTCCACGGCGAGCAGTATCTCGAGATCCGCGAATGGCCCATCCCGACGTCCGCGAAAGTTCGCACCGCCATGAAGGTGGTGGATGTTATCGACAAGGGTAGCGCTGCCGTGGTCGTGACGGGCGCGACCAGCGTGGACGTCAAGACGGGTGAAGAGCTGTTCTACAACGAGACGACACTCTTTATCCGCGGCTCTGGAGGGTTTGGTGGTGCTGCCGCGACTGCCGCCGCGCGCCGTCCTCGGGCCGCCGTAGCGTCGTCCTCGGCTGTTAGCAGAGCACCTGATTCCGTTGCCACCGAGGCAACCAGCAAGGACCAGGCCGTCGTGTGCAGGTTGAACGGCGATCGGAATCCGCTGCATATCGATCCTGCCGTGGCCTCTGCGGCAGGATTCGAGGGCGGACCCATCCTGCACGGGTTGTGTTCGTTCAGCATCGCGGGCAAGGCAATCCTGGAGCGCTATGGCCCGTTCACGAATATCAGGGCGAGGTTCTCCGGTACTATTCTTCCAGGCCAGACGTTGCGGGTGGAAATGTGGAAAGAAGGCCATTCGGTACTCTTTCAGGCTGGAGTCCTGGAGACTGGCAAGCCATGCCTCTCTGCGGGAAGTGTCTGTTTACTTGAGCGAGAAACAAGACTTTGAACAATTTTTCCTTGTCATTTGGAGTCTTAGAAAGACCGTTTCATGTCCATGCTCAAAATTTGTACGCCCAAGATGGTTTAATAGACATTGTCCTATTGAGTTTCGAACTTGATCATCTTCACACTAGTATGTACGATTGTGAAGGAGTTGCTCAATTAAACGGCACATATTGATGCAAAGCCTATAGTCATAAACTTTTACCAACAACTTAAGCTTGCATTGCAGTGCATATCATCTGTATTCACACTACCAGACTGGCTACCGGTGTGGAGCCACTGGTATAGTACTGCAACATGTGTTGAATGATTGTAGACTAAACCATTTATTGTTCAGTAAAGCGGCAGTGTAAGTCAGGCGGGATCAAATGACGGAAAACGTTTGTAGATCTACCCTATGTACTCTGTTTCGACCGATTGTGAGTTAACTCAACACTTTCTTTACACTTGTCATTGGTATACGAAGCACGTTCCTTGATCCGCCACCCAGCATTACCTGGCAAGACCTCGATGGCCTCGCCAGAGGCCTTGTTCGCACCTAGGAGAGACTCAAAGCACTCCATGACTGAGTCCATTGGGACAAACAAACCTTCTTTCTCCACTTTTTCGTACCAGTCCCCAGTCGAGATATTTGTGTTGACAATGCCTGGGCAGATGGCATTGAGTGTGATGTGCTGGGCGGGAAGGGTAACTCCTAATGACCTTACGAGACCCACGATAGCACTAGATCGTGATGATTAATGTTAGTGGTGTTCCAAGGATCGTGTCATTTGAACTTCGCTTAGAGGATGGATACTTACTGTTTGGAGGCAGTGTATATTGGCATGGCTGGAATGTAATAAAAGCCTGCTCCTGACGAGACGATAGCAACTGTAATTCGTCAGCACCTCGAGCCATATTCAGGGAATGTCGGAACAAAGTTTGTTCATACTTTTACCCCGGAAACCATGCTGGTTTAGACTTTGCCGGTGGAAATGCTGTATCGCCAAAGATGTGGTGTATAGAGCGCCGGTGCCATTGACGTCGAGAGGAGCCAGGTCTGGCTTTCCGAAGCCGGGTTGCTTGGGCCGGTTGGGAAGCCAGGGGCGCTCGAAAATCCCCGCCACGGCAAAGACATAGTCAATCCGGCCAAGAAGTTGGACGGCCTCTTCAAAGCCACGAAGCTGGGAGTCCCAGTCGGCCACGTCGACGTGCACCGCCCAGGCAACTTTTCGTGTCTTATTGAGCTCCCCCGCAGCTGCTTGAGCACCTTCGAGGTTATAGTCTGCGATCACCACCTTGAGCCTAGACGCGAATGAGATCTCAACGCTGAATCCTTGAGTGCACGCACAACTCCATGAACGTACCCTTTGCCTACCAGCATCGTTGCCAAGGCACGCCCAATGCCACTTGCCGCCCCTGTCACAAATTTTAGTCATTTGTAATTCTGCTAAATTCAATCTTCATGGATTCTTGGGACGTGCCTGTAACGTATGCCGTTTCCCCATCACAAGACATTGCACAGTTGGATATGCTGACCAATAAGAGAGTCCGTATCGGTGTTTTACTGCTGTCATGGGGGAGAATGAAGAGGATTCGGCCTTGTCAAATTTCGGGACAATTCAAGAGAGCAACTCTGTATTTGCAGCCTACGGCAGTTGGTAAGCCGTGACACGTATAATGGGTTATGAATTTGGGAGCAGCCATTACCGAGGTCTGTGCGCCGTGCATGAAGGGTCACAACTCGTCAGTTGCGATAGCCTCGGGACAATAACAATGGCTAATCAATGAGCCGATCAACCTTTACTTTCGAGTTTGCATCAGGCTTCTCCATAGTGAGTCGAATGACGTAAATGAATAATTACGCGTTTGAAATCAGTTAATTTGCCGACGCCGAGGATAATTTGAATAGGCGAAGAGACAATGCTGCCAATTTACAGAACTACCTTAGATACCTTGAGTATCTGTTGGCGGCCGAATCAACTGGGCAATGAAATAGCCTGTGCAGGGGTCATTGGTTTGGGCGAGTTATGTCGCTACAAATTTGATGCGGGGAAGATTTCTGATACCCTCTTTTCATAGTACGACTATTGCCAAGACAACAGAGCGATAATGAGTCGCAACAGTATTGCACACGTTCAGCATGCATTTCGATCGCCGCACACGGCACTATCATATGCTCGCAATCAATCCAGACCCATTGGAAATGTTGCTGAGAAACACCATCATCCGGTCATGAAGGCCGTAGTCATCGATGGGCAAGGAGTTCGTGTTTGTCGCGATCGCGCCTATCCAAAGCTACGAAGCGACCAAGTACTCGTCAAGCCTGTAGCAGTTGCCCTCAACCCCACCGACTGGAAGCACGTCCGGTACGGTCGCGCAAAAGATGGGTGCATCGTTGGTTGCGATTATGCCGGCATCGTAGAGGCTGTTGGCACCGCCGTAACCAAGGATTGGCAGCCGGGCGACCGCATCTTTGGATGCAGCCACGGGGCCAATTTTGTAAACCCCGATGATGGGGTCTTTGCGGAGAGGGCAGCCGTTATAGGCGATCTCCAGATGCGAATCCCCGAAAGTATGAGCTTTGAGCAAGCCGCGACACTTGGGCTTGGGCTCATTACCGTTGGTCAGGGATTATTCCAACAAGCATTGAAGCTGGATCTCCCTTCAGCAACAGGAGAATCCTCCGAAAAAGACACCCATGTTCTCATATACGGTGGTGGGTCTTCGACCGCAACTTTAGGCATTCAACTTGCAAAGCTGTGAGCTACTTTAGTTGTTCTTTCTCAAATCAGGATTGACACCAAGGAACTCAAAACACTAATACTTGTCTAGAGCGGGCTATAAGGTCATAACGACATGCAAAGCCGATCGGTTTGACTATGTCAAGAGTCTCGGGGCCGAGTTTGCCGTGGACTACACCGAGGAAGATGCAGCGGAAAGGATACGCGAATATTCCAACAACCAGCTTAGACATGTCTGGGATACCATAAGCAACGAACAATCGGCCAGCTTCTGCGCCAATGCTCTTTCAACATCACCGTCGCCTGAGCTGCTATACGGGACTCTGAACCCCGTGCAGAACCCACGCCAGGATGTGAATACAACAAACACCATTATGTATACAGCCTTTGGCAGAGATTTCCAATTTGGGCAACGAGAAATATCCCGCAAGCCCGAAGACTATGACTTTGCAAAATCGTTTCTCGTACTGGCCGAGAAGATATTATCACAAGTGAGTTACAACTCTGAGAATACAAGAAGCTTCATCCCAAGGTCTCTATCCAAGCTTGCTGACACCGAGTCACAGAGTCTACTGAAGCCGCATATACACGACACACAAGAGGGTGGTTTGGAGGGAATTGTTAAAGGCTTGCAAATGCTGGAAACAGGCCATACATCAAAAGGCAAATTGGTTTATAGAATCGATAATGACTAGAAATAGCATCTGATAGAATGGAATAAATGAGATTGGCATGACAAAGTATTAATACAAGTCTCGAGTACGGGGAACATTTGGTACGATTTTGAAGAAATGCAATTATCTCCTTGGTGGTTCCCACGCGTGCAACACGATACGATCGTATCCATCAGCCACGCAACGACGAGTGTGATATTGTGTTGAGGAGCCACATTCACTTGGCAAGACAAAATGTAAAAAATTGAGTGCAGCCAGGCCTGTCTCAAACGTAAGCACCTAGCTACAGTACGTAAATGAATGAATTGGAAATAGCACTAGTCTTGGGCGGTTTTGGCTGCAAACAAACTCGATAGTTAGCGCTTACTTACATTGCCGCTAGTGCTTTGGGCTGCTGTACCTGCGCTGAGGCACGACACACAATTTCCAGATGGTTTCATGATTGTTGCTTCTTTCAAAGTTTACATCCCCAGTCACTCACGATCAATTGCTTGATGCGAGCCGCACTCGAGAGATTTAATCTGGAAAATCGCATTCCATTGGTCCCACAGACGAAAATTATCGTGGGGCTGAACGACTGCTGGGACTACTGCTAAGCGAGCCGCATAGAAAGCAACTCGACATACCGTGTTTGTGCTACCCACCTCGCTATTGCGGACCTCGACGAGCTTGACTGACAGAAGGCCCCTCAAGATCGGCAGGTCGGAATCCCATATTACTGGCACACGGAAACCCTGGCATGCCTGTTCATTGACTCTTGTGTTTTCACATCAACCTGTCACTCTCTTTATCGTCGACTCCCGAACATGCTGCTGTACAACGTCTACGCAGCCACTGCAGCAGTGCTGCTCGTCGGTCTCTCGGGTGCAGCAGCGCAGTCACAGTCGCGCAGCAGCAGGAGCAGCACTGATGCGATTGATCAGCACAGCGCACAAGACGTCGTCCAGCAGCTGCAGCTGACGCCCAACCCGGAAAAGGGCTACTACATACAGACCTTTGAAGATCCCGCCCGCGTCAGCAACACCAACAACAACCGCTCCGTCAGCACCGCCATCTACTATCTCCTCGAAGGGTCTGCGGGCCAGTCCGTGTGGCACCGCCTGCTCGACGCCGCCGAGGTGTGGCACTTTTACGCGGGCGCGCCGCTCACACTGTCCCTGTCGCTCGACGACGGCAGTCCCACCGTCGTACACGCCCTTGGGCCCGACATCTTTTGCGGTCAGCGGCCACAGGTTGTCATTCCCACGGGTATGTGGCAGAGCGCGCGTTCCCTTGGCTCTTGGACTCTGGTGGGAACTACAGGTAAGACGCGCACCCTGTGTTTCTCGTATGTCGTGCATGTGGAAGGCTAATGAAAACACATCAGTTGCACCCGGCTTCATTGAGAATGGAACAGTGCTCGCAGACCCTGGCTGGCAACCGAGGGGGGCTGATAATTTCACCATGGCAGAATAACATTGTCTGGACTGATGCGTATGGCGAAACAGAAGATAATTAGGTAGTCCGCTATTTCCAAACAATGTATGGATGCGACCAAGCCCAAGTCAATAGACATTCCAAACACCCCGACCCAGCACTTGTGATCAAAATGTTGTGATCAGAATGTCACCGCGACGGAACTAAGATTGGCGCCTGACTTCCTCTACTATGCAACCTGAACTCGTGTTCGCCGCTCCACTGACCCAGCTCCAGCGGAGGATGTTCGACAGTGTTCGGATTCAAAGGTGGCCTCTTGTGCCAGATTCTGGTCTGTCTTCCACCGCCCTTGGCGGCGCTGTTATTACTCCCACTGCCGGTCCTCATGTACGAGTCCCCATGAGCCCGCCTCTGGACGTTGTTGATGAGGCGGTTCAGAATGACGAATTCGGCCCTGAGCTTGATCCCGTAGACGCACGGCTTGAAGGCGCCCTGGACGTAGAACAGATTGGCGCATTGTATTCCCAGGAGGCTAATGTCGAGCGCGATGATGAGGATATTGGTCCAGATGAGCTGGCGTAGCAAGCTCTTTTGCTCGTTGCTCTGGGTGTCCTGGGTGCCTCGGGATGGGATGGACCATGACCGCTCGAGGAGAGGAGATGCATCGTGAAGGTACTTGCGCGTCTGGTAAATGTACAAGATGCTCAGTGCGGTCTCTTGTACGAAAAAAACCACTAGTTGGACGCGGTCCCATATGAGATTAAACGAGACGAGTCCTGGATTGACTGTCGTAGATTGCTGAGCATATGTGGCGTTAGAAGAATCGTCATAACACATTCCCAAATTTGAACGGAAGGATACTTACGGCCAAAATGCCAATCACAATCGTCGGTATCGAGAATGCGACCGAGTTGAAGATGAGGACCAGCCTGATTGCCCGCAGCACCTTTGCCTCGCGCAGAAGTAGGTGCAGCCTCGAGTAGAGCACCCAGCCCTGCGGGACCACCATGATCAACCACGTCAGGTAAATCATGGTGATGGAGGGAATGGCGTCCGTCCATATCCCGTAGTCGGCGAGGATGATGAAGACTGGTTGCAAAATCACGCCCCAGGATGTGAGCGCGCACGACCAAAAGTACAGTCCTCGTCGCCGTTTGAATAGGAGGAGTAGAGACAGATTGACCTCGACCCCGATGTACCACTGTGGGTTCCAAAAGTCAGTGATGTCTTGTCAAGGCTTCATAGTATATGAGATGCCTCTCCACTCTTGAGTACATAAGTAGTTAGTATGACGAGAAAACTCACCGAGATGCCGATGAAAGCGGCCATCGTCATGGACGTTGGGAGGTCCACATTGATGTCGCCCATCCTGGCCTGATGGTCGCGAAAAGCGCAAAGTCTGAATATCGAAGATGTTGAATGTTGGTTTAGTGGAAATGGGCAGCAGCGAGCGATGGCAACGGATGAAGGCGCAAAATCACTCCTCTTCGTTTCCTTCTTTTCCCCCACCCCTTCTTCTCGCTCCCGCGTATTGGGATGAAAAGGTTCCAAGGTGAGACAATGTCAGCTTGGTGTAACATCATCGGGCGCGCTCCCAAATGGACGGTCTCGCCATTAATTCCAAGGTTTTTAGACAGGTATGGGCGGGTGTGGCGGGGTCTAGGTCAGCTGTGGTGCATCATCGTTGCTTGTCTTTGCATCTGCTCATTTGTGTCGCAATGCTATGCACTTTAATAATTTTCAGCTCCCAGATTACAAGAGTGTCTCAATAGTGTCGTCGGTGCGAATGAGTGATTGATTGATTGATTGTTGGTTTCTCCCAGCGTCTCCACCTTCACTCATGCGACTTCAAACGCCTTGAGGCTTGAACGCACGCTTGTTAGGCCTTTTCTATATCGGAAACGAGTACGAGGTGGCTTTTATGAGTTTAAGGGTCCTGAGACCTGGCCACTTGTGGCTGCGGGCCGGCCTACACAACTGTCTCACACACCCAGTCCAGTATAACCTAACAATTTCCCAAAACGGAACTTGATTGGAGTGGATAATGAGATTCCGGTAATGTTATCGGCTGATTAGGAATACTGAAAACCAGTCAATGCCCTGGTGGATGAGACTCGTCATATTACAAACGTGTATCTGCTGCTTCTCGATGATGATGAATAAACATATACTAGCATTTCGCTACGACAGCCTATCCCTTGATTCTCATCCGACATTACTCAATATGGTTCCTAGCATTGACTCTAAAACATTCCTCGATTCGAGCGAGGTCACCACTCTCTCATCAACCCAGGTCGATTGACCGCAGACTTGAGATGCTGCTAAAATCAAAACATCAAGCACCGGCGGCGCTAGCAAGTGCCATGGCCAAGCTACTCTGAACCTTGATCAACGCATCACTGTCCCCCCGCTGTGAGATGGACCCAGCACTGCCATCAGCCTGTGTCCCGCGGTGGTGATAGCAGGCCTTTGTGTCGGGAAAGTAATTGACACCCTCGCAGTCGCTGCTAGCTGAACACAAGCTCACACACTTCTCCATGCTCGGTGCCGTCACCTGCGTGTAGGTGCTGGAGATGGCGTGCTGACAGGCGATCTGGTAATCGACGCCGTCGACGGTGGCGGCGCGGCCCTGGTCATCGGGGCACGAGTAGTTCTTCAGCTTGAGTGGTTTCGCGTTTTCGTCGTCGCAGCTGGTCACATTGTGGCAGCCGGCGCAGGCGCCCGAGCACCCGGCCGAGTGCGCGCTCATGAAGGCCGGGGCCGATATGGTCGGGTGCTTGGAGTTGGTGCTCATGTAGCAGTTGCGCGACTTGGCCTCGTAGTCGACGCTGATGCAGGCCGGGGTCGCGCCGCACGCCTTCATGCACGCCGGGAAGGACGAGTAGCGGTCTGGTACCTGCTTGAGGTAGGCGGTGCCGTGGCGCTTCTGGCAGGAGATGATGAAGTTCTATTGCGGAGGTGCTCGCGGATCAGTACGGAAAAGAAGCAGACAAGAGATTTTCTTTAGTTGAAGAACTTACCTCTCCACTTGGGCCCGCAAATATTTGGCCGTCGGCCTCGGGACACTCGCTCACACAACGCTGGGAGCCAAAATGATCTGCTTGTACTGTTGGGGGGTTGGTGGCAAAGAGATGATGGACGCCGGGCACGTGAGCTGTCGAGTATCCTCCTGGGCCGTACAGCTTACAATTATGTGCAATGGCGGTGGTATCAAATGATACACTGTGAAATCTTAGTCATCCCTGTACATTACCAGTATTTGGCATCATGGCTTTCGTACCTGAGGCAGTCCTTTGCGGCCGCGCATTGATTGACACACTCTTCATGAGACTTTGCCTTGAGGATATCTTTGATGACGGCCCCACTGGAATCGGAACAGCATTGGATATAATACCACGAGCCATCTTTCCCTTCGTAGAGCTTTCCGTCGTCTTTTATCACTTAGCCAATTACCATAAAGTAGTGAACGTTCTATTTACTTACTGTCAGGGCATGATAGGTCTTTAGTCTGCTCAGGATTGTTAATTGCCGCCAATGGACGCGGCTTGTTGGGGCACTTCTTTGGGACCCAGAGGTGATAACCGGCAGTCGGCGTGGCGACCGAGTCTGGCTCAAGCTCGCACTTATTTGTGGCAATGTGAAATTCCGCAGAGCCACATTGAGGATCTTGGGCACACAAGTACATGCAGGCTTTGAGGGAAGCAATCGGCTCCGTGCGATATCCCAGATGGTGGTTTCCATGGTTGCAGAGCAGCTCCCATGTTTTTCCTTGCCTGCCATACGTTATTCATGCATGCGGGAACGAAAAGTAACAGGATTTTCAAGGGCTTACACTGTATAGGTCTTTTCATGATCTTTGTTGTTGGTGCAGTCATATGACGGAAGATTACCTGGTGGCGTGGAAGGAGGGTCGCCATCACCAGGCATGACGATCTGGTAGTCATCACCTCCAGGCATCTTGCCGTCGTCGGGGGTTACGGGTACTTGTGGTGCAATCGGAGCATCGCGATCGTAGACAAACGAGAAAATGGCACCATATTTCGCCACAAGGGGCAGCAGTGCTCCCTCCTTGATTGAACTCGGCTTGGATCGCAGGGCACATGATCCTCGCGAGGCACTATAAAGGGCGTGGCCACACTCTGGATCTTTGGCACAGAGAGCAAGACAATCCTCGATCGTCGGTATTCCGCTCTTGTAAGCTTGCCCCAGATTGGTTTTGGGGTCCATGTCGCTATTGCAATAAAGGCGGTAAATCTTCCCATTCCTGGATTTGTTAAGACACTTTAGCATGGATCCCAGTGTACAGGTTCGGATACTTACACCGTGGTTTCAATCTTTTTGTGGTCCTCCTGCTTATCACACTCGTAGGCAGTGACGGGGCTCAGAACGGAGGCTAACGCCATCCATCCCAAGGCAGAATGAAGAGCATGCATTGAGATAAAGGCGTCCTGGTCTGGAAGATGAGAAACTCTTTCTGGTATGTGATGTGAATGTTGCTATTCATCGTCTTGGACAACAGGTCTGAAAGAGGGCCAGGTCTAATTATATATACAATGCAATTTAGCTTGCCATAAAGTAAGTCCAGCAATTGATAGTATATTCCACATGAGTAGGCCTTGAGGTGCTTGTACCCACGACAAGACTAAAGTCGTGGCATTTGATTTTAGCTTCCAGCCCTGAAAGCGAAGTTGTAGTTCCCGTAATTCCCATCGGCACAACCTTGGTAGGCGAACTAAAAGTGGGTTTAGTCAAGGCCCTCCGGACTAAATCAAGGATTTTGGGATTTTGTTTATTTCCAGCATTGAGGCTACTCAAATCAGATTATCTGAATTACGACTCGTGATATCGTTCTTGGCAAAGTCTGATGTCACCAGAAAATCACAAAGACATGAGTCAAATTCATCTATACCAGGAATACTCATTTCTTTTCACATGTAGTGGCCAGAAATTCGACCTGTTGTGTCATTATTCAGCTGTCTTTGACTTTTAAAGGCAACATCAGGGTTTGAGTGCGGTGCAGCTTGAAAGGATGGAAATAGTCACGACTTGTGTTGTGTATAGCGGTTAGGTGAACATGACCTTGTGAATTTTTTCTAGTCTTTTATGTCGTCTCTATACTTCATTCTCGCATTCCTACATGTTCGTGTTTAATCACATGTCGCGTCTATGTGGATGATCTAAGCACAGGTTCTTACTTGTATAGTTTACGTTCTTAGAGGCGGCGCATGAGATTACATCGTGATTAGATGAATACTGCAACTGCCAAGACTAGTCCATTATGCAGCCATAGGCAAGTGATGACTCACTACCCTTGTGTAAAGCAAAGAGTATCAAGTTTAGCCGCGCCGTCTCATGTCAGCGACCCATGTATAGCAACCAAGTCCACGATCTACCAAGATTAGTGAGACCAGGAGCCTTGGTACCAGTACCCTCTGTCCCATATGGCTTGCCCGAAAGCTTGTATCGAATGGCGGTCTTTGAAACCCCAACAGGCCTCAGACCTTGAGAAGCAATAGTTTCGTATATATGTGGGATAGGAGCACAGATATCGGGGACATCTCTCTTGTTTTCTTCGTTCTGACTCTTGGCTTATGTCCCAACATCTTACAATATTCCTCAAGCTTGTCTGTCGAAAACCCTTACGGCTCCGTTGCCATGAAGTTCACTAAAAGCATCGCCACAATGGCCCTTTTGGCTACTCAAGCTGACGCTTTCTTCTTCTTCCCCTTGTTTCTTCCTCTCCCTCTCGTCATCGTGAAAGGACCGCCCCCCGCACCGCCCGGGTGTCCGGCTTGCGCATCTTGCCCAACACCCCAAGCCTGTTACAAAACACAAGCCGAACTCAACAAAGAACAAGAATCATGCATGGCAATGGGAACATTCACGTATCAGTGCGGCTGCGTGTGAGGAGCATGACCAACACGGACATGAGACGCCACTGCCCCTTCTCCTGTCAGGTATTCTTTCCATCCCTGCACGATTACATCACCTGTCTATGGGACCTTCAAGGAATGCGCAAAGGGGTAGATTCGCAGGGCGTATATTTCAATCATCAACGATGCGACCTGCAGCCATGTGAATCCGTGGTCTAGATATTCCATGTTACATTGGGTAGATGGAACTCAAACGTGTCGATGATGATATAATACAGTTCAACGCAGAATAGTCATCGTCAATTGTGATACCACATTCCATTCCCTCACATGCAATGTTCTGAGGTTTCCGCTTCATCAGCCACATGTCTTTTAATAGATGTGAGTCTCCATATGCCTTGTTGACTGTGATAAATGTTCTGCATTGCAGTAAAGGTCAATAATAAGCACATTAGATCAGTCTAATTAGTTGAGTATAAGAAGAACTATCGTGAGATTATCTGAGTAGCCAATAGCTTCCTCAAACTATAGTATTGGGATTATATCCGTGCCCATATATGTGTAGCTTTCCGTGTGGAGACACTTCCATGGGTGAAACCTTGATTCGATAGAACGCACCGTCAAGGGGACCAAACACGTTGAGTGCCAGACGTACTGGTATGCAGCTAACAGGCCCTAGAATAGGCTGCGCTTATAGCCGAGGCGGGATGGCCCGTCCTGCAGGGCATCCGAACTCTTCCGGATATCCGATAAACATACTGTAGAAGCCAAATATTTTTACAACCAAAATAGAAAAGTTCCATGCAATATTAGCCGTCAGATACTCAAACACGGTTATTCCCGATCAATACAAGACTTCAACTAAATACGCAGTAACCATACGTCAAGTCCCTCTGGATTTGCTCCGGGGCTTCCTGGAATCCTGACGACGAGAACGATTCATGCAAGCTGCATCACTAAGACACTGAATTCTATTAGTTTCAAAGGACCCGAATCCATCAGCATACTACCAATCGTCGAACAAGCTCAAGTGTTCGTTCCATTCCTACCAGTGCGTACGACTAAATCATGACCATTGACATGGTGCGATGTCTGCATTGACTTAGTTGACATCAGAGCAGGCCAGTGTTGTCATGAATCGGTCCTTTCCCGCGCAAAGAAATTCAGTTCACGTCGTGACAAGAAGGCTCATGTCTCTTGATACGACCAGTGTCCAAACAGAAAAAGAAAAGAGTAGAACTAAAGATGTACCGCTTCCATGAAAAATAATGTGTAAACAAACAGACGTGATAAACCTTCCGTGTGTTACCCGAAGGGTGCCACAGGTGGCGCATCATCCCTATTCACTACGTTTTCTTCCAAAATATCGTTCATCTCAATACCAGCCAACTTTCGCATCGAAAATATCAGCTATTCTTGTGGGGACTGGTCGGTCAAGCTAAATTGTAGTTGTTTACTCTACACTCTCGTTGCATATAAACTGTTTTGAAATTTTTCTCAAAACTTCCAAGGGTCAATACGTACGCTGGTTGCAAATCATCCTTGTAGGGTCCTTGAACTCTGGTCAATGACCGGGCTTTTCTTGTTTTGTTCCTATCTGCAGGCTAATACAGTCTGCTTGAGAGTTGTTGGTCCGGATAGAAGTAGACAAAATTGTTTTATATCCGCAAGACACATATGGCTGCGATTTGGGGATGTTCCATTGTTTCTACCATGGTTAATACCACTGCAGGAACCTTCATCAGCTATCGTAGTAGTACAGCTGACACATCATTGGCAGATAATGATCAAAGCTTCGTTCCATTTGCTCCGTGAACGGACCACGGACGGCGACCTGTTATTTTTTGTAGCTTTACTCACGCAAGCTGTGGACTACTGGAATTAATGCCCGGATAGAATCATGGACCTAGATTGGTGCATTTTTATAGTGGTGGTTGCGGTTGGAGAACCGGATACAGGGAATAATCAGGAAGGGTCTAAAACAAACTTTTGCTGGAAACGCCTTGACATCAATTGCTCCGGATCCTGTTCCGGTCGCCTCGCTGGCATCAAAGTTTTGACAGTTGCAATTTTGCTTTCACTAGCCCAAAACGCTATCTAACACGTGCAAGGCGAGCTCACGGCGCGGATAGAGCCGTAGCTGCATACTCGTGCACCGTGGGCGTAAGGTTGAAGTCAAATAGATGGAGTCGAGGTACATCATGTTGTGAAGCTTGCATATCAAATGTTTCTCTTCTCCTAAGATGACTATGGGAATAGCCACCTCTTTGCATGTGTCAGGCTCGTATTGGTGTTTTTCATCAGGCAAATCTTAACTAGGTGGAATGTCAGTATCCCTAGTCTCAGCCATTGGGCTTTGTTGACCAGTCCTGCCAGTATTAAACACAGCAAAGTTTATTTAGTTCTCAATGTTCTGCAAGGCGGGGTCACACTCTCTGATTAATGAATTGCACTTCAGATTTGTGTTGTTCTAGGTGGCACAGAGATGCAGAGAGGCTGTTCCGCGTACTCGATATCGCACGCATAGAATGGACCACAAAACCTCTGGTAGCATGTATTTGGTAAATGCAACAAATTGCTATAAATTTCTTTGATATTCCTCCATGACTGCTCCTGGACCATCGAACTTCACCCAACCTGATCACATATACTCTTATCTCTCACTTGAGTATCAGTACTCTCAATATCACATCATGAAGATATCAGCTGCATACATCTATCTTGCTATCCTGGGTGTTCCAATGCCCAGGAAGCTTGTGTCGAAGGCAAACGAGTCAATGTTAGCCCCGGCTACACCGTTGAGTATAAATGTGGAACCTATAGACTCGGAACAAATCATCAGAACATCCAATCTCCCGAGGAGTGCGCCGCCATGTGTCGGGACGCCGTTCGCTCCGTCTGCACCTACCATCCCGGCAAGAAGATTTGCATCGTCGGCGACGAGAACGGCAAAGAAGGCAGGAGTCAAGGATCGTACTACATGGTCAGAGTCCCAGAGCCAGAGCCTGAAGATCCATTTGCCGAGCCAGACCCAGACGACCCCTTTGCAGACACCTGCGAGGAACGAGAGGCTGCTCTGAAGATGCAGCTGACACAGTGCCAAGTCGACCTCGCGGCAGCAAACAACAACGTCAAGCCACCACCGACCAGCACCAAACAGTGCAACGTGCCCATGTGGGGACAGAACTGGTATTCAGTCAAGGCTGGCGTCAAAATGGAAGACTGCAAGAAGCTCTGCCAGGGCGACGCGAAATGCCTTTCCTACAGTGCCAACGACGGTGCCACGGGCAACGGCCCAAACAATTGTTACCTCTATGATAAGGTCACAAAGGACGTGCCCAAGGGAACGTACGCCAACTGGGCTCAATACGACAAGGACTGCTAAATCGCCACTATAGTGACCCCTCCGGACGTATTCAGCTTAGGTGGTTGCCCGCCCAGACTTCAGCTGGTTTCGTTGTGGTGGGCGTATAGCGGAGGAGACAAGGTCGTGATATCGCATTCTGCCTTTTCGGTCACAAACTTTCTTCATCTGTACTAATTCGAAAATGGGATATTTATGAAAGATTGTATTCATTGTGGGTTTCGACGTCAGGCTGGACGCACAATCTCACAATCTTTATCTTGTCCGTGGCTTCATAGTTTGGATATATCTTTGAATCTCCATGTTTGCTGAAAAATACATGTCTGAGCCTGACAAGTGATGGCCTGTGAATGCTTGCACAATCAGCCTGAGAGAAGTTGTGATTCGAGTGGCTGTGACCAGCCAGACATGAAACACTACAAATTTCCTAACAATAACATCAAGAGGACCACAGGTACAACAGTGTTGAAATAGAACAGGGTCATGGCGGATGAGCGGATTGATCAATTGTTTGAATATCTGCACGTAGTCGATTGAGGTGGGTGAAATTATACGCAAGTGGTCAAATCTGTCCGAAATTTAGGAAGCTGAGCTCTGATTCTAACGAAGGGAACTCGTAAGCCATTACGTTTTGCACCAATGAAACTACACAGTGATCACCGACTTCACGTCGAGGATTTCATAATCCCCACTTTCAAGGCCAAATTATGTCGCGACCCTGTTTCATAACTAATTTCCAAGAGAGCAACATATTTACTTTCGAATTGATACGACACTTGTGCTCGCGCACTGTGACACGCTTCTGAATATCACATATGCACAATCACTGAGTCTGCTTGGCTTTGAGTTATGTACTAAGACTTAAATGACCATTGGCTTCATTATTTATTCTGGATATCGGTGGTTCCACCAGAGCTGCTTCTACACGGTTTGTGTTTCGAGAGTCGTTGCCAAAGTAGTTCCAAATATAAGTAGTGTAAAGTAGACCAAAGGATAGTAAAGGACCGATTAGTGCATTGATCAACGTCTGAGCAGACGCCTGCCCTTCTGGCGCCGGAGGATTGGGGGTCCTTGCACACTAGTCACATGCCTCGATGGTGCCACATATCGGAAGCATTCAGTCGGACTTTCCAGGTCTGAACTAGTTGTGGGGTGAAAGGAACTCCTCACCCATGAACCGTCTTCGGCACTCGTTGGCTGGGAATCGTACAACGCGGCTGAGTCGTCGAGTGGCACGTCGCGTGACTCGACGAGTGACTCGGCGAGTCGCTCGTCCACTAGCCCGTAGAGTCGCTCGTTGATTGGTCTCGCGAGTCTCTCATTGACTGGCCTCGCGAGTCGCTTGTTGACTAGCCTCGGGAGTCTTTCGTCTACAGGCTCGTTGGCTGGCTCGTCGAGTGGCATGTCGCGTGACTCGTCGAGTGACTCATAGAGTCGCTCGTTGACTGGCCTCGCGAGTCTTTCATCCACAGGCTCGTTGGCTGGCTCAGGCACCTTTTCAGAGGGACTCTCGGGGAGAAGACCAGGACAGCGTGGAGCTTTGTCAAGTTCAAACCTGTGCTCCACGAAGTGTCTTTCAACGCTCCAAAAATTCCGCTTGGGGTTTGGATCAGGTGCGAATCTGCTATCCGGGATCGGCCAAGCATCCAAAATGACTCGTCTCCGCCCATCCACAGATCCTGATAATGTGTATGCGACATCGTCGCGGGCTGAAAATGGGCGAATTAAGAACTTTCCAACAGCATCCCACCTAGACCTAGACTTGCGTATCATCTTTTCCAAGCGCCTTGATGTTTCTGGCAGTTGGTTGGCGAGTGCTTCCCTGATGAGTGACCCTATAGCGGAGTTCACGTTGGCTCGAGGATTAGCGTCGTGGCCGATGAACATTTCTATAATGATGGCCCAGGACTCTAGTGATCGTTTCTTGTCAACAACAGACTTGTCGTTGGAGACATCTACGGCCTCAGAAAGCACCATTTCGAATGATGTGACACCATTATGAGCATGATTCGGATTGGCTCCCATTTCCAGGAGGGAACTGATGAAGGAGATTCGCGGTATTCTGGACCCAACCCATTCACAAAGACCAGGTTGGTCTTTAAAATCTTTAATGACGTGGAAAAGACAAGTGTGAGCGTCCGGATTCTCTCCAGCGCTTTCTGGCAATGCGAGTCGTACCGCCTGTAGCATGTATAATGGCAAATCATACTCTGCTGCAAGGTCCATGAAGTGATTTGCGCCTCTTCCAATCCTACTGGTTGAAGTCCAGTGTGACTCAGCCGCCGGTGCTGTCGATATATCAACGCATGCTTCATCGTCCTGAACTTTGCAGGCAGTTAATTCCGCCACTATTCGATCAACCTCGTGAAGTAACTGGGTCTGCGGCTTTCCAGTGCTGTGCTCACATTTTGCTGCGTATTTCATGGTCTGATCTATGAGATCCCATAGCTTCTGCTTGTTTCTTGAGTTGACAGGGCCATTGAATGTCTTCAAAGATATAATGCTGGAGTAGAACAATGAAGTTGCTGCATCGAACGACGCGCCACTGCCTTGGTAAATCCGTTCCAATATCTTTGTGCTATGGAGGAAGTCTCTGGCAGTCCTATGTAAGTAAGAGACTTTCAGGCCACCTTCACGCCCTGAGTGATGGACTGATGAGCCAGGGGATGACAACTGCCGGTTGGTGTAGCTAGGGCTCATGTGACCAGAACCAGCTACCATGATGGTACGACGATCGTCGATGAGCCGAGACGTTGTTGACAAGGTAGTTGTGCGATTCAACGTGCTCGAGCCTTCTTGATCTACATAAGCATCTGGGCTTGTGGATGGCATTGGAATCTCCAAGAACCCCTGACAACAGCTGTTTAACCGTCTTCTGGTAACATTGAATCGTTGCAACATCTCCCCTGAGGACAGTGGCCTGGTAGTCTGCGACAAGAGAAAATTGTGATCCTCTTCGTCCGCAAAAGATAGTTCCAACACCGTCAGTCTTCCTTTGCCCATGCTAGCTATTTGGAACAGCTGACAGGCGTGCTCGTAGTAAAAGTCTTCAATGGAGTCAAACATCTTGTCATAGAAGTCCTCAAGAGCTGGTGGGATTGCATCCAGTCTTCTTTGCAGGTCCACCATGCGGTCGCAATTGCTCAGTCCCGACAGGAGCGAAGCCACAGCCAAATCTACCCATAGAAATACGCCCAGGGCGCGGGAAGCAACAGAATCGATCAGCGCTGTACTTCGGTCTGGCTCATGCTGCTCCATCTGGAGAAAGAATCGGTTGGCATGCAGAAGGGAGGAGGTGAAGCGGACGACATCAAAGAACGTGAGATGGTGAAGTTGAAGATTTGGTTGCTGGCTGAACGCATCTTCGAAGATATTCCATGGTCGACTGGCTAGACAAGCCTTGATGTTGGGGCGACGTACGAC
This sequence comes from Neopestalotiopsis clavispora, assembly GCA_014621435.1. Classification (NCBI taxonomy): domain Eukaryota; kingdom Fungi; phylum Ascomycota; class Sordariomycetes; order Amphisphaeriales; family Sporocadaceae; genus Neopestalotiopsis; species Neopestalotiopsis clavispora. Next base: position 198,541 of record JAANBA010000048.1, read on the forward strand.
GTTTTGAAAGAGTTCCACCAGATCCTTGTGATTCCCCTCGAATTCATCTAGCCCATCAATGAAGAGACAGAGCTTGAAAGACTGGCTGTGCGCGAGAATATTTTCAAAGCCCCCTCGGAGCTCTGACAAAGTCCAATGCCGTGTATCCTGACCAAGAAGCCTTGCAACGCGCCATCTGCGGGGGAAAATCTTAGGCACAAGATGATGTAGATCATGCGAGAGGATATCTAGCAACAAGGATTGGAGTAGTCCTTCCTGCGACATCTGTTCTGCACATCCAGAGTTCCAGAAGTAGAACTTCGCCACGATTAGAGGTAGGGGGCCGGACCAGGTTTGCAGAAATCGAAAGGTCTTTGGGTTGGTGCTAAGGAATTTGACGAACGTCGATTTTCCAGAACCAGGCTTGCCCGTAATCCAGTAGAGATCATCGTCACTTTCTAGCCACTGAGACATGTTCGACCATGTTCTTGAACCATCCCCTGGAGACTCTCCATAGGCCCATTCGAAGGTTTCTCTGTGAGCTTCACAGATACGAAACTCGCGCTCATCCTTGTCCTGGAATGCCAGACTCTGAACAATTCGTTCCGCAACTATTTCCTCCTCCGTGCGCCCAACCAGCATTGTCAGCTGGTCTGAGAACCTTTGCAAATCTTTCGGCTTAATACCTCCGTCAAATGGCAACGTAATACTGTCAACGGTCTTTAATATTACGCTGGCCCATGGGGCCATGTTGGCACAAGTTCGAAACTGCTTCGAATCATCGACATCTTTACGATCAAAGCGTTGCCTAAAGCACTTAGAATTTGATAGTTTCGGAGATCTGTCATCAACTTACTTCAGAGCAATTAACAAACAAGTGTCAAGAACCTTTCGATGTGATTCGAGCCTCTCTTTCATCTCGTTGATCACATGTTGACCATAAATGCTCTTGAAAGCTTGCCGGACACTTTTCCATTTTGTTCGTCTCCCACGCACCCGCAGCTGGTCTATCGCAGCGATCAGTTCTTTCGCGACTGAAGTACAGCTGTCACAGACTTCGAATAACTTTGCATGAACCGGATCAGGTTGACGAGTACGGCTGCCGCCTGGCACAGAGTATTTCAGTTGTTCGTTGAGTTCCAGCAGGTGGGCAGCAGCGGTAGATAAGTCAGCGAAATCTATAAGCAGACCGTTCGTCGAATTATGAATCTTGTGGCCTTTCGATACCAATTTGCTAGAAAAGTCGATAAGCTGGATGACACCGCTTGTCAATGACAAAATGGACAGCGGGTCCATGTTTTCACATGTGCATAGAGACCACGACTGATCGCAAGAAAGAGAAATGAAAAATGGAGAGAAAATTGAAGATTTCCAAGCCCCAAGGTCAACCGATCGGAGATAGCGTCTAATTTGAACCTCACGGTCGGTCTGCCCAACGAGGCTGTGCGAAATTGGGGTACATGTAGTTGTGAGGTCACATTTTGATACTTGTGCATGCGAACGTGCGCCACTCCATGCGGTGATGGTCGCACTCTATCCAATAGCATGAGAAAGTCGCCACACAGTGCCTGCCTACCTACAGACCTACCTGCCTAGGTACTTGGTACCTAGCAAGTGATGTGTTTGCACATTGTACTATGCAGCGTGTAGGGCAAGGTGGCCCCGACGTATCTGCGGGATCCTGACCCTTCGAGGCCACAGCTAGAGGAAATCCTTGACCCCGCGATGCGTATCGTCGACGAGAGCCGTACCCGCAAAGCCTGTCCCATCGCTAACAGAGGAGAGCGTTCCATCTTTCAATGGCAAGATGGCCAAAATGAATGTAAATGTTAGTTCGTGGGTATTGCGGTCGACCTGACAGCGCGTTGTAGCATACTGATCAACGTCACTTCACTCCGACAGGTGTTTTGGTGGTCAGAGGAACTGGCTGAGGTGACTACCTACGAAGTAGATAAGCCAGCACAGATACCCCCGCTCAAAGGCGGACTCCCGCGGGTAGACGACTCAGATCACCATATCACTCAGTCGATGAGGCTACTTGGAATTTCATCCGGAATCATCCTGATAAAAAAAATAGGCTTGACTTCAAACCGAAACCAAGAAGGGAAGCATGTTTTTCTTTTTCTTTTGTTTGTTTTTGCCT
>JAANBA010000480.1:0-24422 GCA_014621435.1 Neopestalotiopsis clavispora
AAGGCTTTCTGTGTACAGTTCAAGTTTCGCTCACAACCTACATTGGGCGAAGGGCCGATTTCAAACTCGTCGGAGTCAGCAGAAACAGATCCAACAAAGAAGATGTACTTATCTTTTTATGGGAGGCGTTGCCCAATGAGCTGACGCTGACGTGGATGAAATCCCATTTTCAGCAGTAAACCACCACACAATAGCGTGACAGTGTCGACCATGAACCAAAGATCCTTCTGTGTACTCAACTAGCAGCAATAGCACACTGTGACGGGATTAGACTTTGCAGAAGACCATTATTCGCTACGTTCGGCAGGGCCATAATTCGGGTTCCAAGAAAGGCTGCGGAGATCGGACGAAAGTGGTGTGTACGCCACAACACCCAAGGAAAAAGCAATGTGATTCCCTCGAAACCTGACGCCCATTGCCCATTTTGCCCCACCATTTGACCCTTCTGCTGACTGTGACATACCGCAACTGGAGTACCCGTACTATCGCGCACCCCGCGCCTTTTTTCCACCACAGAGTTGGAGGTGAGTTGTTAGGTATGTATCAATTGCAACGAGCAGCAAAGGTCGAGGCATGGAAATAAATTCGTGCTGCTGTCTGGATTGGTGCGCAATTGGGGTAATGCTTTTGACTCTGATCATGAATAATTACCAGGATTTCACAAACCAGTATTTGCCGCTCTTCTGCTGCGACCAGGTGGGCTCAATATTCAATTCGGTATATTATGTCGGGGCCGCTTCCGTAGATTGCATAGAGTGGCCGGGAAGGGCAAGTCACCACCCCATATTGGATGTCAGGCACATGGGGGGAAATATTTGGGGGACGCGTGCATACTACATACTATGTACAGAGTTACGTCCTCCCTCTCGTTCAAGTTCGCTCTATTGATACGTCCAGACCCCACTAGTCAATTGGGGGAGTGCTACCCAACTTATATCTGTGTCCACGAATCCAGATCTTGGTCTGGGTGGGATGCACAAGTGAGGGTTCTACCCAGTCGACCTGTGAGTTGGTATGACTTCAGGTGGCCACAGGCAAGGCACGAAGCACACGGGCTGTCCTCTCCGGAGTAAGCCACAATATGGAGGCAACAAAACATGTTTTCAAAAGCGACCTGTTTTCCCCACCATGAACAATGTGAGAACTGACATGGTTTGGTTTACAGACGTTGATTCCAGCAACGGTGATACGCATGGTCAGTAGCAGAGTGAACAAACAAGTCTTCTTTGGCATCAGTGCATTGCGTGACGTGGTCACGATAGAGGATGTTCGTTTGGTGACAGTTTTCTTTGGCCATCTGACTAAAACCTTGGCGATTGTACAAGCCAAAACGGTAATCCGACCCGGGGTCTAGGTAGGTCTCTAGGTAGCTGGGCCTAGGTGATGGACGGATAGCATCAATGGGTCGCCGGATTGCTATAGTGCTGGCTAGCCACCCGGCTATAGACAGTTTATGATTCAGCTGTTCTCGAGCAACAAGTCCTGCACACGGCAACTAAGATCAACCTAGAATATTTAGTATCTTACCCCGTTCAAAGGAAGCTCGCCAGGCAGATTGAAAGACTGGGGCAGCAAGTTGTCGATACACTAGAAGAGCGGAATTTGACATTGTAGAGATCTACACGCACTCGTGGAAAACAGATTAATGTACAACACCAGTCCAGCAGCGTCAGTCAAATTGCGGATGGAAACGGAGTCTCCTGCCCGATGTGCGTGCTTTGGGGACGGGCAGGTAGATTAAAAGTTATTATTGGCATCAAGGGTTCGACGGGACGAGAGGCATGTGTACAGATGCGTAAAGTGCTGCAGAGCCTATCGATTATGTAGTTGCGATTATGCAGCTTGGCCATGGAATTTTTTATTTTATTTTTCCTCCCTCCCGGCTACCAAATGATCCTCGACGCCGCGCTTGACGAGCCACGGATCGACTGGACTGCATGTATACCTAGGTACATGAGGTGGGGGGAGGGAATTAATCGGAAAAGCGCAACATTACTCTTCAAGGCAGGATACCACCTACTTGCAAGACTTTTGCCCAACCCCCAATCACTAGGTTACGTGGTAAGAGAGCACAGGTTTGGCAGGTGATTTTTGTCGCCTTGCCGGAGATGAGAAAGCGCAGGCGTACGAGAGCGGAGAAAGACAAAAGAGACTCGGCTCGGCATCATGCCCTCGAGTGCTATCGTCTGAGCGACCGACCGGACTCCGTATGTACATTACTGCCCAGTCTGTCTGATCTCCTGCACCTAAGCCCTCACGACCATGTAGGCTTACTCATCGAGCATCATGATCAGCGGCAGTCATGCATCTTCTAGGCGAACAAAGCATTCGGATAAACAATCTTTACAACAGTACCTTGTACAGTTGTCTCGCATCAGTATCCATTGCAATGCGCACACGATATAGCTGCTCACTGCAAAGAAGCCCGACGGATCAGTGAGTACGTAGTACGTACATCTCCCACGTACTATGTAGGTAGGTAGATTGTGGACAAGTTCCTCGGCACTGGTCAATCGAACGGGCACACTATGGCCGTTGGCTGTGCGCTATCGATCACTTGCTTCCCTGCTTCCCTCGTGCCAACGACAGCCGGAGCGAAGCAGCAGCAGCAGCAGCAGCAGAGCTGCAACCCCTCCAATCGAGGCGCATCGAGTCGAGGGATTTCCGTTGCTGACCCAGCTAGTCTGTTCCCTTACGATCCGCGTTGGGCATAGCTGCGCAGCAGCGGTTGTCGTGTCGGTGCCCGGCGGTTGGATGGCCTTGTGTTTGTTTCGTGCTATGCAAATATGGACGTCCGGGGGGGATCGTCGTTCCCGGTACTCGATCCAATAACACGTGAAATCACCATGTAAAAGTGAGCCTGCCGATACGGCAACAATACTATTTATGTGCGGTAATCGCACGTAGTGTAATGATCATGTTTTATGGTACGGAATATGTATAGTGGATGCGGCAATCAGCGGGGTTCCCGCGGGGCATGAAAAAGGGCATGTCATGTTCCTGGTTCCTCTCCCTTCCCTTTCCAGGCGATGCTAACGAAGAGCGGGGAGGCTTTGCCGGTTCGTTCCTTGTTCCTGATCCAGGGGAGAGGCACCGCCACGTGCTGCGCATATGTGAATTATGGTAATGTGTTTCTGGACCACTCGTCACAAAGCTCAGAATTCGTGCAATACAACAGAGGAGAGTTTGCGAAACGCGTCCAGATAATTGTCTTGACCAGGCCATCAACAAGTTTGCATGGGAACGCGTGCGAGCTCCCCTTTGAGATACGAGCCAAATACGAGCCGATGATGGGTAGCCATGTATAATTGTAGATGATATTGCACGTATCTGCATTCTGCATTCGTACCATGACTAATAATAAATCATGCCTCTCCTCACACTTTCTTGCTACGCCCTTCTAGTATCAAGCCAGAAACTATCGCCAGGTTTTTGAACTTTTGATCAAAGTGCAAGTGGGACAGTCTGTTGCTTTTCAGGACTGGGACCCTGGAGACAAGAAGAGAACCCGCATGATATCAGCGTTGAAAAATGCTTTAGAAGATAAGGGCATGGCTATTGACCTGTAACCGTCGTGCTTTGACACGTGCGTCGCTAAACGCCGCCTTCTCCTTGAGGTGACGGGACCTCGCCTGAATCAGTTCACTGAAGTAAACCAAATAACCTGTAACTGATCATGTTTCCTTCTTAAATACAAAATAATTAAAAGTCCTGCTCTGGCATATTTGAGAATTCGATGTAACCGCCATTATCGTGATGTCGTAAAACGTCTTTGCTCCACATCCTGACAATCGATGCGCTTTCCTGGCGGTTACTGGGTCTTGAAGAGCAGAATGGCGCAGTGGCCGAGATAGAAGTAGATAAAGTGCTTGGTCTCGTGCGTCACATAACTGCCAAAGTTGCGGCCAACGATACAGTGCCAGGTTGGGCCCTTTCGGTCGTCGAACTGTCGGGCTCGTCAGTATGGTAAGTCCATATAGTGGTCCAGGGTTCCTTACAGTTCTCTTGATGTGCTGTGCAATGTCCTTCTCGATGCTGAACTTGCCCATTGCCTCCTGAGCTATATCATATATGGTCAGCATGTTGAGTTCAGGTCTAAGCAGTACGATTGTAACGACTGGAGCTCTACTTACCAACCTCGATGGCCTCTTGTTGCATGTCATCAGTCTACAACCTTGTGAGCATGTTTACTGTTCCAAAGTCGTGCCTCCGTAATCGCAGCTTACCATGTCCGCAGACTTGATCTGAGCTATTGAGAACTCGTTAGTATGACGAGATGCAGTCTTTATTTGGGCGCCAAATACGCACCATCGAGCTTCTCTCGTGCCGTGGGAGGCGGGGACTTGTTGTCATCGGCCATGATGTCGACGTCGGACGTTGCTTGTCTTGAAAATCGATAAGGGGGCTTGCAGAGTTCTGTTCGGTATCGAGGAAAAGTCAGTAAATGTTACGTTCAAAATCCCATGAAAGCTGTTGGTTGTGGCTCTTCTGCCACCAAGCAAACGGGGCGCGACGAGGGGCAAAACTGACCGATAAGTCCAAGTTGCGGGAGCGGTCAAGAACCAATCCAGCTAACGATGGACGAAGGAGAAGTGTTATTAATAGTTGATAGAGAAGCAAATACTTCCGAGCGACTGGCTATGCGTCTGTTTGTCGAGGGCGTCGGCGATTGAAGGCGAAGGATGCTCTGCGGTTGGCGAACCAGCTCTCTTTGATTGGAGTTTGAATAGGATCTCTTTGCTGCCAAATTGAAGCGCCCGGGCACCGGAGCAGGGGTTCGGTCGGCCTTCAGTGTTTGGCTCAGTGTGTGCTCCAGCTGCTCCTCAGAAAGAAGCACGGACCAGAGCCGCGCTTGCTGGGCGAATTGGTTACAAGCGCGATTTGGTGGGGCAGGTGCGCTAGTGAAAGAAATTCTTCAGAAGAGAAAAAAATTATTTCTGAATGTTCAAAGCTGCTCATCTTTTCCACCATTATTTGTCTTCTTACCACAACATCAACATACTGGCACACGTGTTGCATGCTAGGTACAGAAGACAAGATGGCCACAACTTCTGAAGAGTCGTCACGTATCTTCGTGAGGAATCTGCCTCCCACCATTACCCAGGCTGACTTTGAAGCCCACCTGCGCAAGCACTTCTCCAATGGCCATATCACCGACATCAAGCTGCTACCTCAAAGGCGGATTGGCTATGTGGGCTACAAGACTCCGGACGAGGCCAAGTCTGCTGTCAAGAAGTTCCACCGTTCTTTCATACGGATGTCGAAAGTCTCTGTTGAAATTGCGAAACCAGTATGTTGATTCTTGCATCGTCGCAAGTTCCAAGCCATTCTGACAGTGTCTTTCTAGATAGCAGATCCCTCCCTCCAGAAAAGGTGGAAGAACACAGACAATGGCGCGCCAGCATTTTCTGGATCCAGCAAGCCGAGCCAAACCGAAAGGCCACCCTCAGATCCCAATCAGAAAAAGAGAAAACGGGATGACCCCGAAGAGGCAGACGCTAAACTCCAAGAATACCTCGACGTCATGGGAGCCTCAAAGAATCCATCCAAGAAGACTCGAGAAGTCGAGACCATGGACGCGAACCAACCGCCGGTGGTCGTTCCCGAGGGCGAGTCTGATGATGAGTACGAGGAAGTGCCTAGCCGGCAAGCCAAGTCATCGTCACAGAAAGCCTCTCAAGTTGTCGTACCATTAGAAGCAGGTGATTCAGGGAAGCAGACTCAAAACAACGTTGCCAATACTGTCAACAATGCATCCAAATCAGAATCTGATGGTATGGATGTCGATCAGCCTAGCGTTGATCAGGCGCCGCCCACTGCTGTTGTGGCTGATGACGATGACTGGCTTCGCTCAAGAACAAACCGTCTCTTGGACCTGGTGAACGACGACGAGGAGATGCCTGTCGCCCCTCCGGTGGTGTCAGCATCATCAAATACCCCCGTTGTGCCTCCTGCTTCAAATGAAGACACTGCTACTCAGGTCGTCGACAGTGTCATGGAGGAAGCTGTCGTAGACCCTGCTTCAGATAATGAAAAGTCTGGGAAGCTCTCGGCGGTTGATACAGTGCACAAAACCGCGCGTATTTTTGTGAGGAACTTGCCATACTCTGCTACAGAAGAAGAGCTTCATGAGTACTTTGGCAAGTTCGGTGAACTAGAAGAGGTCAGTCGCAACTCATTTTTTAACTTTCTTTTCTTCCTTCAAACCAGTGATTTTATGATGAACCCCTGATAGGGACAGCTTATGTCAAAGACATTTGATGAGACAACCAGGGCCAATATTTTAGTAGATGCTTTGGATCTGATAATCACACCTCTCTTTCACATTGTCAATGCAGTCAGAGCCGAGATAGGTTGCTAACTGGACTCAGATCCTTGTGCCGGCGAAGAGCAACACGGCCAACAACAACCAGGGCTATGCCTTCGTCACTTTCAGCCAACCTGATGATGCTGTGAAGGCATTTCAAAACGCTGACCGTGCCAACTTCCAAGGTCGAATGTTGCACGTAATACCAGGCTCGGCAAAGCGTCAGCAGCTTGATGACTTTGCCTTGTCCAAACTCCCCCTCAAGGCTCAAGCTAAGCTCAAGAAGAAGGCCAAGGCGGGCCAAGCGTTCAACTGGAATTCCCTATACATGGCTCAGGATGCAGTACTCTCATCCACGGCGGATCGTTTGGGAGTGTCCAAGTCTGAACTTCTGGACCCCACCAATTCAGACGCCGCAGTGAAACAGGCTCTTGCAGAAACGTCAACGATACAAGACACCAAGGCATATTTCTTGTCCAATGGTGTCGATCTTGACAGCTTCAAGTCTGGTCAAAGGTCGGATACGGTCATACTGGTCAAGAACTTTCCCTACGGAACTACCATTGAGGAGCTCAGAAATGAGTTTCAAGAGTTTGGACAAGTGCTCAAGGTTTTGATGCCGCCAACTGGAACGATTGCCATTGTCTTGTTTGCGCACGCTGCCGAAGCCAAGACTGCTTTCTCCAGACTTGCCTATCGCCGCTTCAAGAACAGCATTCTGTTTCTTGAAAAGGGACCTAAAGACCTCTTTGTTGGTGAGGTCAAGCCGACTCCCGCAGGTATTGAGGTCGTGGGCAAGGAGAAGATTTCGGCCAGTGATCTGCTCGAAGGTGAAAGCACCGACGAGCCGGCCGAGTCCAGCTCCATTTTTGTCAAGAACTTGAGTTTCAACACGACAACCGCGCATCTCCACGATGCATTCAAGCACTTAGATGGTTACAGATCATCAGCTGTCAAGACAAAATCAGATCCCAAGAAGCCTGGTCAAGTGCTGAGCATGGGATTCGGGTTTGTCTCGTTCAGCAGCAAAGCTTCTGCAGAAGCAGCAGCCAAGTCCATGGACGGTCAAGTCCTTCAGGGCCACAAGCTGGTTGTGCGCACTAGTCACCGTGGCCATGATGCAGCGGAGCAGAGGCGCAAGGAAGACGCAGCTAAGAAAGCTGCTGGTAAGAGCACCAAAATCATCCTCAAGAACTTGCCATTTGAGGCCAGCAAGAAGGACATCCGCAGCCTGATGGGTGCCTATGGCCAACTTCGTACTGTCAGGCTGCCCAAGAACGCACAGAACCGATCAAAGGGTTATGCGTTCTGCGAGTTCACCACAAGTCGCGAAGCTGACAATGCCATGACTGCTCTCAAGGATACTCATTTGCTCGGCAGGAAACTGGTGCTTGAATTTGCAGAAGCTGAAGACATTGATCCGGAAGAGGTCATTGCAAGAATGGCAAAGAAGACTGGCCGGCAAAATGCCAAGGTCACGCTTCACCAGCTTATAGGCGGCGACCGCAAGAAGATCACAATAGGCGCAGAGGAGGAAGGCGAGGGAGACTTTTAGCCCGATTTAGTTCTCGTGCTAATTATGTTCAATCGCAGGGGGGCCTGGGCACGTTCCAACAAGTACGTACTAGGGATGTATATGGCCTCCCTTGTTGTGGCCCGCTTCCCGCCTCTTCCCTGGAAACAGATCAGGGCAACTGTGGTGTATCTTCCCGGTGTGTCCATTACCTGCTGTGCCCCTTCCATCGACACCCCTCCCCTTGAATACATTGATGGCTCCTTGTCTACAAGTTCTAGACACCTGATCGTCTATGTGCGCGCGGTAATCAAACTCACATTCCCGCCCTCTCTTACAGTTCTAGAGTGTCCAGCTCCATCGGCCCGAGCTCTACGACATACTGTAAAGAACGGCAGATTGTACATTCTTGGGGTAAGTCTAGTGTTGTTACTATTCATATTTTTATCTCCCGGGGTTCCAATACACCCTTGCATGCCATTTGCGGCGATTTCTGCTAGGTCTCGAAATCATGTCATGATGCTAAAATCTCGATGGCGTGGCGTTTGTATCGGTTCTTCAGAACGCCCTCGAGGAGTCTCTTGAGTGGGACCCCAGGGTGTTTGCCTGGCAGTAGACTATTGTTATTCCTCCTCCTAGATGGACCACAACGGCTCCAAGGAGCGATAGCGGCACTTGTATATGTTTATATCTTATAAGATATGCGATCTTCTTCTTCCATGCCTGAACTTGTATCTGAAGCTGCGAGCCATGTCCGTGACGCCTTTTTGCCACTGCCATTCCTTACTACATATCTCACGCTGCTCGTCGGCGTTCCTTGAGTTCTTTCCAGGCATTCACCTGAATTCTCAATCCTTTTACGAAACATTCTTTGTCTGGATCGCTGGTATCGTGAGCCATTATGCAACTCCCGTTGCGTGGGCACCCGCCTACCCGCTACTCGCCAGAAGGTGACTATAGTTATGACCACCTTAACGAACTCCTCCAAGAGTCCCGGCGGCCACTGGCCGAGTCTACAGGCAATTCTCAAGCACACAAACCAGGGCCTTTGTCCTTGTGTCAAACAAGTCACCTGTCGCTGTCACCGCCGCTATACCCGATTCCTACACCTCCAATACTACCAACACAGTCAATAGCATCTACATACGGCACCAGTTTTCGAACACATCGCACATTACAGAGAGATGTGTCGTTACGAGAGTCCCCAATGGCTCACTCGAGTCGTGGTCGGAACCCCATTTACAGTAGAAAGTTCTTTGCCGACTATCGAGCCAAGGTGGAACAAAAATCAGCAGAGAAAGAGGAACCAAAGTGGCCAATGTGCCTCGAAGATTCCTTCTTGGATGGTAAGAACCCTCATATTCATTCACTGCCGGTCCAATTCTAGGCCAATGACTGATTGAGTCACAGCCCTTTTCCTGATTCCATTCATGGGCCGGAAAAAGGTCAGCTCCAAGGGCAAGCTATATGGCCGCAATATGCTGATATCAGAATATATCTGGATACGTTATTGGCTTATGTTTCCTCCTCCAGAAGGCACAGAATTGGCTACGGGAGACCTACGAGAAGCGGACGGCTCTCCGTGGAAAGAAGTATTCCGTACAAGGAAGCAGGTGTCTAGTCACATTCAAGTATTGAAGAATTTCTTCAAGACACATGTTTGCTGTATGTGCTACCCTGCACAAAATCCAATCTAACTCATATACCCTACTGACCCGTTTCAGTCCATTTCTTCTTTCCTTGCCAGAAAGATGATAAAAAGAAAAAGAGTCGACACTATGTAAAAGAAGAAGAGGTGGAATCTTTCAAAAACAATACAGTATTGAACGCTTTGGCCGAGGGCCGTCTTCCAGATGAGCGGCCCAATTACGATTATTTTGCTCAACTCATGGCTGGTGACTCGGAAACCTTTGTAATGCCAAAGGCGTGCTGGATTTATGTTTCTTCATCAGAGGTCACGCTCAGCCCAGACTGCAAGGAAGCCTACGCTCGTGACGGGACGGTTTTGCATGCGGATTCTCGCACGTCAGACGGGCAACACCTCGAGAATGGAGGCGCATATCCTCATCTTCTCCTCAACGGTAATAAGGAGATCCGAGCGGCTCTTCGCAGCAGCAGAGATGATGAAGCTCCAAAGTTCATTCTACATGAATACACAAAAAGTCTCACTCAGGTCGATTCCAATTCGATCAAGGACATTGCAAGGGAATGGGAACACGACTTTCCCGAATTCCACGATAACTTGATGACCGCCATGGAAGATACGCATCCGTCGCACGAGCGCACATCTCGCTGCGTTGTTGGGCCATGTGATACCCTTCACTTCGAGGTGGTTCTCGGTCTGCATTCAACCAGCCGCTTCCCCTCGGGTACACATCTAGAGGGCTCGGTGCAACTCCAGATTTGTCGACCGGAGCTGGCAAACCACCGTTGGCGCTCCGTGACCAGCGTCTCCAAGCCTGAGGAGCTCGAGCACGTTGCCAATGAAGCGCCGTTTTGGAATTGTCAGAACGCATGCGACGTCGTTGGCCGACAGAAGGATGTGATTGAGGTTCCTTTTCCTGCGACGAGCTGGGCCAGCACCTTTATCATGCTGTCCAAGTATGTCACAGCAGAGCGCGAGCGTGCGGAGCGGGAACGCAAAGAGCGCCGATCCAAAGTCAAGACGGAAGAGCAAGTCAGCGACAATAACAACGCTGAAGAGAAGCAAAGTGGTGGAGGCAAGAAAGCTTCTGCAAATATGCCCACCCCAATGGAGCTGCTCGAGCAAGTGGCCATGTACCAAGAGATCTGGTCGGCGCCCCAACGATGGGTCCGAAAAACCTGCGTGGACGCGGCGGGCTATTATCCTTTGGACGTTTACCAAGGAGACCCTGTCCGTCAACTCCAAGGGCAAGAACGTCGGGCAGTCGCCGGGCACCAACTGGCGCTTCCTCACCAAGGTCGACCCACTGTCGCCTTACCACCGGGAGCGCACCCTCGTCAGCGGCCCTCCGCTCAACGTTTCGCGCGACGCCGTCATGTCTCCCAACCCAGCCTACGCCAACCACTACGCCACGGCCGCCATGCAGGAGAACTTTCACACGGCCGCGTACCATGACTCGTCTGCATCTTCCACAACAGCAGTGACGCACGACAGCGGCGCCGGCAGCAACAACAACATTCACTTCTCTGGCCAGTCATTACACTCGTACCCGTCCTCGCTCGGCCTGCTAGATAGTTTCTCCTGCTCTTCAGGCGGCGGCCTCGCCACCCCTCCTCCATCAACCTCGCTGTCATCGGGCTACGCCCACAGCTTTGACAGCGCCACCATCGCCAGCACTGACAGCCTGCACCACCACGTGAGCTTCCTGTCCGACGGCTCGGCGGGCACCACGACGGACAGCCAGAGCACGCTGGTCGGCAGCGGGATAGCGCACGATCAGCAGCACCACGACGCCGCCTTCCTGGCCAGCTTTCCAGGTGTTGGTGGCTATGACGAGGACCCGGGCTTGGCCCAGACGTGGACGAGCACGTCGGCGGGCGATCTCGAGGCCCTGGAACAGTGGGCCACGAATTATGTCGATGGCCACCATCACCATCACCACCACCAAAACGACATGACCTGGGCAGAGCACTCCACTGCAACGACGGCCGGAGGGCTGGACATGACCAACGACGTCGTTTCCAGGGACGCCACACCTTGGGGCGACGGCAAGGACACTCTGTGGGCCTCCTCGTCTGGCCATCACACTGCCTCTGCTGCGGACGCTGCCAATGTAGCGAATCCCGCTTCTTTGGCACAGTCGCAGCAACAGCACCATGACGATGACGTCTGCTGGGCCGCGGCCACTTCGCACGGCTGGCTACAGTCCATTGCGGCGACGGCGGGCGCACACGATGCCAACACCGCTGCCTGGAATCATCAGCAAACCCACGATATACTGGGCTTGTCAAACTCGGTATCAGACATTAATAGCACCACGCTCTACGCGTCGTCGGCGGCTGTGGTCCCAACCATGACAACTACAAGTCATGGCATGCATCAAGTAGTCTCCCCTGACCTGGGAGGACTATTGCATCCGCATCTTCACGGCAGCCGCAGTAGTAGTAGCCGCAAGCGAGCCAGGACCGAAGAAGACGAAGATGGAGATGACCGTTGTCATGATGGCGAGGGATACCCGTGCTCGTCGATCCGCAAGCTGGCGCACGGCGACGACGAAGATGTAGTCGCTGGCAGCGACGGCGGGTTGAGGATGCCGGCGGCGACTATGATCAAGGACGAGCATGCCGACCTGTTTGAGCTATAAAGCTGGAAAATGGGAGAGCAGGGCGGCCTTTGCCGCGTTTTCAAACTTTTTTTTTACTTGGAAAAACCACAAACTTTGACGGATACAAGATTTTATATGGGTGAGATGAAGTCGTATGAGCTATGAGGCGTGACAGATGAAGTCAAGAGATTAAAGAGATGAAGTCACGAGACGGGATGGGTGTCTTGGAAAAAATTATACACGGATACTATGCAAGGCGAAAAGATGGATGCTTTATTGCTCTCGAGTCAAATTTTCACTTCTCTGGGTGGGAGGCTATAGGGAAAGTATACCCCTTCTTCTAGGGAATGATTATATGGAGTTTTGAGGACATTGTAGCATATGACACAAATGTTCGTGTCTAGTGAACCTTTTTGTAGCAAAGGGTAATTCTGAGGTCTGCGTTGTGTTTAGGATGATATAATACATTCTTATTGATCAAAGATTTTCCACACAAGTCTTTACCTTGGTTCAGCTCATTGAAACGTGTTGTCAGTTTCCAGGCTACTCTTCCTGACCACACGCCACACATTATGTAAGGTGTGTCTAAGGACAATTGTATCCCGAATGTCGTTTGTAGAAATGTTTATATATTCAAAACAATGCTAATTGTATTCGACAAGGAATGTGTCATTGTTCAAGACACCTCTAGTCTAGCAATGAAGAAGAGTCCATCAAGTATGCAATGCTGTTAGAAGGTTTTGCTTTCGTCCAATGTGCTATGTCGGGTAGATTTCGTGCATTTTCGACGGGAAGCGCCGTCTGATGTGAAAAGGAACCAGTCTTTTCTTGTCTTGTATTATAATAACTGTCCTAACATGGCCATAGATGTGCAGTTCTTGTAAAGACGCCATTGTGAATACATAATATGATACTGAAAAAGAACCTACCATTGCGGTGGATCTGCCTTGCTTACGGAAGCAGAATCATCATCATGGGGCAAGATAGCCTCTAGGCGCTATTGCCACTGCTGTTTCTGTGTAGCCGAGCACATCCATTGAGCTGTCCGAGTTGTTTCCTCGAAGCGTTTCTCATCTGCATCAGAACAGCTATCTGGTGCACAAGAGACTTGCGTACTATACTCTCATTTCTATACCAGATTTCCACAATAAATCGTTTCGCAACAGATCTACGAAACAATGAAGCCAAGCTTCGGCAAGACCCACCAGGTAAATCGACAGAGCGCGAGTGAAAGAAAAGATCAGATCCTCCACTCCAGAAAAGCGTGGCAAATATGTGGGATTGCTCTGGGATGGTGTCGTGTCGCGAAACGCTCAAGGAATACCCACTATTCCAGTGCTCGGGTTTGACTGCTGGTTTGCCATTGTTGCATATTGATGACAAGAGTCGAGAAGACCGCACAGAGGACGGTCGTTTCGCGTTTCATAGGGTCATGAGATGGTTGGAGAGGAATGGGAGCGCAACATGAGCGACCCAATCAGATAAAGAGCGCATTCGAGATATCTTGGCGCTTTGTCGCGAAGGCGAAACGTGAAATCCCATGGCATCCTGGGTCGAGATCTGCGAGCGAGGGCGGAGGTTTTGAAGAACTCAGAGCAACGGTTCACTCGAATCTGGGGGAAAAAGTTGATGCGGACAGGGATCAAGCAAGAAGTGTTGTATGGTGGACGAGGGGGGAGAGCACCATGATCTGAAGTTCTGAAACTCCAAGTGTCAGGAACAGTACATAGGCTAGAGTCTGGACGACGATTTTACTTCCCAACTTGAAGGAATTTGCGGATCTGCGACTGGGAAAAGGCAAGGAAAAATGCGTTCCTTTTTCGATTAATGCAACCATTAATTGCCATTAGGATTGGAAATGCTGTTTTGTTCCTGTAGAGGAACGAGTATTTGAGATTCGTGACCAAACGAATATACGATCGTGCGCATACTACCTTACTTGGGCCTACCTTGCACTTTATCATGGAGAAAACGTGCTGCTCGTATGAGGATGGCACGATGGCACGCTTGAAAGACTCTGATGAAGACAGCAGAGTATGAGAGACTATACCGTGGCATATAACATTCAATCAAGAAAAAATGAGACGAAGATCAACGAGATCACCGTGTTCTTCGCGGTGGCTAAAGTGGTTGCAGCATGGGAAAGACGAGCCGCCGGCCGGGAGACCAGGATCAGCTTTGGGCCGAGATGGAATGGGTGTGCTACCCAGCTCCGCGACTGGGGCCCGTCTTGCGGGCGCTCGGGCGTTGAGGGAGATGGGATCCTGGTTCGCACGCGATGAGTTGGTATCAGATATCCGATAGTGGTTTTTTGCACGTGTGTATGCAAAGCTCGGAGTTGAGATGAATCGAGCTTGCGCGTCCGTAGCGCAGGGGGAGATGACTTTGGGCTCGCTCACGATGGTGTCGGAGTATAGAGCGCAGTACAAGATTCAAGTATAATCCTTAGGGCTTAGGCGTATGTATACCCGACGGCCAGCGCGACGACAGCGCAGAAGGGAGGTGGGGAACATTGAGCGACGCTTGCTTCTGCCGAGTAATAATAAAGAGCGCTTCGAGAATCGTGGCAGCGGTAAAAGAAGGTCACGTCTGCGATGGGGCTAACCACCTGCACTTTGCTGGCTGTTGAGTTGGAACCTTGGCAGTACAACACTGAAGGAAGGACCTTTGAGTATGTATGTAACCTGTATCGGGACTCCGAGAGCTGTAGGAAATTGCAGTGCTCAATGCTCGGTGCAACGGCGTTAGTGCAACCAACCAGAGACGAAAGTCGTCACAAGCAGTGCGACAAGTGCTGCAGTGCGCTTAGAAAGCCGATGTTGGTGTGTCGGATTTCTGGGAGCAGGAGCAGAAGCAATCAAATATACTATCGTACGCGTCCGAGGTCTCGAACACGGCGGCTGTTTTGTTCTCGAGTCCATTGGCGAGATGAGAGGTCAATGGACGAGGATGAGGACGGTGAGGTTTTTGTCGGGATGGCATTGAGCTGCTTAGCCGCCACAGCTGTGGTGTATTTCCAGCCACTGAAAGGCGGCACTAGACCCTTGAACGTGTTAGAGAAACTGCTGGTTAGCGGTGCATTGACTGGACGAGGGGCTCCCAAAGTCAAGGGTCCCGCAGGTCCCACAAGGCCTTTGGAAGGCCCACGAGCGGCAACGAGAGATCAATTGTGGGGCTTTAGTCACTGACCAGACCACCAGACACATGGACACCACACACTTAGGCTTGCTCGCCTTGTTCCTTTTTTTGACCTTGTTCTCCTTGTTCCAGATTCAACCTGGAGGCATCGCATCGCATCGCATCGGAGCTCAGATCTGGTTGGAGCTAGGCTTGGTCTTGTCGCTTGCTCCCGATGCTAATGGCTCACGGTATCTATTTGCGTAGATTTTGCACTACAAGGTACATCGCGCACTTGCTCGCTTATGCTTAATGATTGGTATTCAGTGTTCGTTCCTGATTGATCCCCTCTCGCTTGACCCCTGGGTGAGCCGTGCACTTGTGTCTTGTCTGTCTGCCCTTGCAGCTTGCAGTGGACATGTGTGGTGGCACAACGGACGACTGTTGTCTGTTGCTCTCCAAGCTAAGCTAGCACTCGGGAATAAAGACAAAAGCACACAATGGGAAGATACGAGAAAAGGATCGTGAAGACAAAAAGCACAGAGCATGTTTTCGGAGACTGCTCGGTGTAGCGAGTGTTGAGTCGGTTGTGGTGGAGTTCGAGTCCAAGGAGGAACAGGTCGGGGCAATTCCTGTCCTCTCGATTTCGCCTCGGAGCTACTGGCCGCGCACACGGTTAGCTGGGTCTTGTTCAAACCCGCTCAACCCAAAGTCGAAACCACCACATCCAGTCAAATCTGGACAACTCTATATCATCCCAACTATAATCCCAACCTTGGCCCCACACCATCACTTTTCCGACAAGCTCCAGAACGTCTGCACGTCAGAAACATGAGATTGCAGCCCCCAAAAAGGAGTACGCCTATTGGTGTTTGTTGCTGCTAATCCCCATTCCCGTGTACTGTGTATGAGTATGTGTGAGTGTGAGTGTGACTGACTCCTCTAACCTTACAGTATGTGTGTGTTGTATGTAATGTTGCCTTGTTTCTAGACTGTGTGTACACTCAACAGCCAAGTCTCCCGAGTTCCACTTCCACCATCTACTCTCACTACCGCCGTGACCGCCCCTTGGATCTTGGGTTCCCATCAGCCAAATCAATTTGGCCATATAGGCTGGCCGAATGCCAAGCTTTTTCGTTTCCATCTATTCCACATCTATCTCTTAACCCGTTTGTCGAAGCACCAAGAACTTCCTTCCTTTCTTCTGTCCACACCAGCACCAGGACGACGAACGATAGAAATTCGTCGTCACCCGTCCAACGACTTTTCTAGTCCAGGCAGACAAGAACTCGCCCAGCCTTGAGTCCTTGACAGAGTTTTCCACTAGCTGTCGACGCCGTCCGGACAACCTATCACTTTTCCCTTGGAGGCTCATTTACTTGTCCCCTTCATCAAAGACAACCCAGACTCTTGTCCACCTTCTTCCGACACCTTTATTTTCAACACAACATGTTCTGAGCAACAAAGAACACTTCTTTCTATTTCTATTCTTGACTCAGCCGGCTGAACGATACGCTGCGCGTATTCTTTTTCCCCCTTCACCCCATCGAAAAGACTAGGTTAATACGACCATCGTGACCCCGGTCTACAATAAAAGAAAAGCCAAAAATATCAGTCGCCAAAAACGACGAGGGTAGCCCATAGCACTTTTTGACGCCCAGTCTGTCATAGGCGCCGGACACTCAACCTCATACACTCTTCCCTGACTCACTGTTTCTCTTTTTATTTTATTTCCTTGCATCAAGCTTTTCACAGCTTCTCTCGCTGGCGAGAACCTCTACTAGATATTAGATCTCACTCTATACATCAAGTCAACTGCAGGCGCTCACCCGTCACCTCACATCACCGAAAACAGCCAAACAGCCAAGGACTCTCTCCTCGAAACAGAAACATGGCTTCCAAGATCATCAAAACACTGGCCCTTGTGGCCGCAGCCCAGACTGTTCAAGCTCACACCTGGGTTGAAATGATCCGTCGCATCTCAACCAGCGGTGCCTTTGTCGGAGAGACTGGTTACGCCATGGGGCACATGAACCGTTCCGATACTGGCTTTGCCGACACTCTCGTCCAAGTCAAGATCACCGATGTCACCACAAATCCCACCGTGTGTGGTGATATTGGAAAGGCCGGCTACACCAACGCGCTCTACCCGCAGCTCTCAGCATCACCCGGCGAGTATGTCGCCATGCAATATGCCGAAAACGGTCACGTCAGTTTCCCTGACCTGACGCCTCGAGGTTTCAAGGGTGGAAACGTCATGATCTACGCCACTACCGAGGACGTCAACGACGTGGGTATCAATGACGCCTTGTACTCGTGGAACGCTGAGGGTACTGGCGGTAACGGCAAGGGCAAGCTCATTGGCAGTCACTTTTTCGACGACGGCCAGTGCTTTGAGAACCCCAACGCCTCGCCCATTCGTGCTGAGCGCGCTGCCGACACCAACCTCACCAGCTTGCTCTGCCAGAGCGTTTCTCAGCTGCCCGAGGATCTCGAGACCGATGGTACCGTCAACCTCTTGTGGATTTGGGACTGGGCTCAGAACCCCAACATTGCTGGCGAGAATACGACGGAGATCTACACGAGTTGCATGACCGTCAACCTCACCGCCAAGGACACTGACGCTGCCACCAGCGTCAAGGCCTTTTCGTTCAACAAGAATGTCGAGCTTAGCGATAAAGTGATTCCCGGCCAGATCTCCACTCTCATCGAGGTTGAGCAGCGCGGTACCGGCAGCGCTTCACCCGCAGCCGTCACTGACGTCCCCGTCGCCACTGGTGGTGCTAGTGGCACTGCTACCATCACTGGCACGGCCACCACCACCGCCTCGGGTTCCAAGACTACCCACAAGTCTTCCACCAAAACCCACAAGCAGAGTGGCATCACCACCGTGACCGTGACCGCCGACGCCGAGACCGTCACCGAGTACCAGACCGTGACTGTCGGAGCGGGAGATGATGGCAACACCAAGGCCACCACCACAAAGTCGTCATCTTCGACCGCTGTCACGTCGAGTGCCTCCTCTGGCCTCAAGACCTCGGTCAAGACGACTTCTTCAAGTTCCTCGGCCGCAACCTCAACCCAAGCTGGAGGCATTGATATTAGCATTGCCCCCTTCCTCAAGGCACGTGCCACAGGCCAGGCTCGCCGCCTGCGGTAGAAGGTCCTTGACTCCATGAGATTGAACTTCTCGACAATCACAACGACTTGGAATGACTTGAAGATGTACATACGACAAGGGTGTTTCTCACGATACTTGGAACATGAAGGATACAAAGGATAAAAAAAAGAAGAAGACATTTTGCATGAGACAACGGCGTTTTACGACATGAAACGATGGACGAGGAGGATGATACCCGGTTTTTGCATTGGTTCTCTTTCGAGAGGGGGTATACTTGAGTTTCGACAGGAACACGAGGCGTTTAATCTTTTTTGGTATTTTGCATGGACAAACGGCGCCGGTGTATACTATACAGGATCTGGCATTCGTACAGGACACGGTTTTTCCTGCTCCATCGTTTTTTTTGGAACTCGGACATATTTGCCGGTAGAGCTAGTCTCAGGCATTGGTCAATAAAACTTGATAAAATAATCATTGTGCTTCTTCTTTCATGCGGTGATGTAAAGTGACATGTAAGCTTGCGACATTCCTTCGTGGCGTTTGATCATCAGATGCAGTACACAATTTCTACATTTTCGGTTGTCCCCCTCACGCTTGATTAAAGTCTTGTGCTCAAGGTGAACATGTTATCTTTTATTGTCAAGATATACATGACAGTCAGCTCTTGACACGGCTAGAGACGTTTTCGTAGATTGGTCACTTGAATACATATGGTACACAGGCTTTTCTCTTCATCTAGTTGACACCTGCATTTCCGAATCCGCATCATGCCGCCCTCGTCAGAACCTTGCCAGCCTTCCACAGCAGATACAAACAGCTCCCATTGCCGGTCCACCAAAAGATGGTGCGGCCCAGGGCCCAGGTGTCGTCCTCGACGAGGACGTAAAAGATGCCGTAGGCAACGCGGGCGAGGGAGTAGACCAGGCCGGCCCGGTTAATAGCCTTGGGGGCGACGCCGGCGGCGGTGGCGAGGCCCACGGCGCCGACGAGGAGGGTGTAGTTCTCCACCGAGTTGGCGTAGGCGGCCTCGTTGCGCTTGATCATGTTGAGCTGGCCCTGCGTGATCTTGCCCGAGCGCACGGCTTCCTCGCCGTACTTGGCAATGTCGTCGCGCGGGGCGCTCTGGTGGTCTATTCCCCATAGCTGCTTTAGGTGGCGGGATGTTACTATCGACACGGTTAGTAGGAGGTTTATATAAAAATCTTTTAAGAAGCAGTTCTCTTGAAGCCTTGCACATTGTTTGATGCAGTGCAATATTTGATCAAGTAGGGCGAGAAGAGAAAGTCATTGAATGCCAACGTACAGCCAATGTAAGACCAAGCAAAGTTAAAGCCCAGGTAAGCCGCCGCGTAATTAGGGACAAAGGCGCCGGCCGAACCGGCACGGAGGCCGAGAGTAGTGGCGAGGGATGTCATTGGAGCCAAGATGATTGAAATGATATAAACGAGTATATTTCTTCTAAATTCATGGGCTTAACGGGATTCCAATCAAGAAGAACTTTCCAGGGCTATTTATTAGAAGGCAGGAAGGTTTTCGCTTCCGTTTGGACCCGAGGCTTGAAAGTAAGACGGAGAGTAGTTGATTCGTAGTAACTGGTTTTGCGGCGCAGGCGCCAGTCTCGAAGTGGACAGTCTGATGACTGCAGGTGGTGAGATCCTTTCCAATAGCCGTGCTTACGAGTGAGGTCCAAATTGCTTCCGACTTCTGCCCTGCGGCTCTTCTAATTTTCTTCTTCTTTTATATTCGGTCTGTACCAAACGCGTTTGCGTAATGAAAACCATAGTGTATATACTACATGTCTGCATCACGCTCGTTTCAACTCTCGGTCATGCAACCAAAGTCTAGAGCTAGCACTGGCTGTGCGCAAAAAGCCATAGAACATCTCAGTTCATATGGTATTAGCTAAAAGACAAACTACCGTCAAACTTGTGCAAGAGCGTTACATAATGTATGCATTCATTGTCACTGTTGGACGGATATGCACGAACGATCTGACATGTTCATCAACAACAGCGGGCATTTCCATATAGAGAATGATATAAGTCAAAAACTCCTGTTGTCATTGATCTGTGTAAAGAATGAATTCCTATCGCTCTTCCGGCCACATCTGTTGAGTCTAAAGGTAGCCTTTCTACCACGAACGTCTAACCCAGCACTCAATATCCAGCTTCTGCCTCCAGTCTTCTAGAATTGGCCTGAAAGTCACGCCTATCGTTTTATTGATGTCATCCAGCAGTTTAGCAGTTCTGTCGTGTGGATCGTAATCATCGCGAGAAGCTACATGCTCCTTACAATCGTTCGGATTCTCGTCTTTGATTGTCTTGGCCTCCCAGCCTAAGACGTCTGGATTGCAGTCCTTCTCGAGCTGGTCCAAAGCTTTTCGCACGTTTGTTTGGATTTCCACAAGATGGTGATAGATTTCTGTTTCGGTGAGGCGGTGGAGTTTCTTGAGTTTTTCGATTCTTTCGGGAGTGTCCTGAGCGTTCTCAGCGTCCAGGGCGTCCAGGGACTTTTCTACAGACAACTGGAATTCAGCGCCAAGCACATCCCCCTTTTCCTCCGCGAAGCTGAATTGTCCACTGTGGAACAAGAACCGCAGGTCAAAATCTCTCCACGCCTCAACCTGTTTGGCATAGTGAATGAGAGCCTGACAGACCAAATTCAGTCTTTCGCGCAATGTCTCGTAATAACGAAGTGTGTTCCAGTATACTGGATTATCGGGAAATATTTTGTTATGGGTGTTACGCAACCAATTGAAGTACTGTTTCACCTCGAATGTGGCCAGACCATAGCAACCGCACCGACACTTCTTGAACTTGCGGCGGGACTTATCCGCGGTCAAGTGATACTCTTCGGCCGACACAGTGGCTCGGGAAAAGTATGGGCGAGTTTTGGGACGGTCCGGGCCGGTGGGTGAAGCAAAATCTATGTCGAGTGGGATCGGTGGCATGAAATTGGGTGATTGCATCGTCTCTCTGATGGTCGGGTCCGGCCAGAAGCTGGCTGCGAGGCTCTCGAAAATATCAAAAGTTCCCTCGGTGTGCTCACGAATGTGCGGCGAGACACTCGTCCAGTACACTTTTCGCGGACCCTCGTATGATGCTTCAATGTGAAGGGGCAAAGAAACTGGTTGATATTTCTTTTGGACCTTCAGCAAGCCGCGCATTACGTCGGACATCAAGTCTTGGCTCTTTTTCTGGAGCGTTTCCTGGCCGTACTCGGTGATTTCTTTCGTCAAGAATTCCATTTTGAGGTAGGGCCGGTCATCAGTGTCGTGGGGCATTTCAAAAGCCAGAGTAAATACTGGCTTGCAAGTAACCAAATCTGGTATCTTTCTCGCATGGTGGTCGATCAACTGGAAGAGTGCCCATAGTTTCCTCAGGAACAAGAACCGGGCATCGCTGAGTTTCAATGCTGCTGGCTCTTTTTCGTCAGGTGTCTTGTGGGCAAATCTCACCGTCCAGAACCACGTTCGCAGCAACTCCGAGAGTTGCTCAAGTCTAGCTTCCGCACGATCCCGGCACCCACACGGGCAGCGGCAGAATTTGGATTTCTCACTATGAACATGCAACTCCTCCGAATCGGAACAATCGGGCGATCTATCGTCTACAAATTCGATTACATCTTGATCGCTCTCCTGCGATGAGGAAAACTCGTTATTGGAGCTGCTCGACATGTCCTAGTTCGAGTGTCAAAGTTGTGTGATAATGGTTTTCAGGAGGCGCCCCGGTGCAAATCACGGTGGAAAGACGTGAAGGATCGCTTCGAGTGCACTGGTCTGGTGGGATCTTTAATCTGGATTGCTCTGAAAGAAGTGATGTTTGATTTGGTATCTTTGGTCGGATATCTCTGCAGGAAAATGTTCAGACTATATAGCGATACGAAACCGCGAGATTCTATTTTCAGAATTCCAGGAGAAGCCATGATTGTATGTTAGGCGGTCTATGTTTGTAACCAGACAAACGAATAACCAACTATATTACTGGTTGTGCTTTCACTCCAGTTCAGCGTCACACGAAACGAGGCTTCGATACAAGTCTCTGGAGAGCCGACAAAGCATAATAGTGTACCGCCCTTGCGAAAGTTCAACGATATCTATGGTGTGTTTGTTATGGGATTTTGGATTGGACGAAAGCGAACATCTAAAGTGTCCCTTACTCTGTGTCGCATGAGCCCTACGATTATCATCGATCGGTTTCTTTGTCTTATGTTCTATGATTGCCCTATAATCGCAGAGTTAGAACCCCTGATCGTACCGAAGGTTGCTCATAGACAAACATTCTCTTTTGATTCGGGCGGGGCTAAAGCCTTGAAGAGCTGCAATATTGCCTCTAGATCTTTCAGGAATGTTTAATCATGGGTATCTTCTTTATCTACAGAGTATTGTGAATTGCCTGCAATTGTTGTAACACACGACGCGTTCATCAACACAAACGATGACTTCTAGGAAATCCAGTGGCGATGACCCAGAATGGTTGCATCCAACACTATTGCAAACAAGAAAGTCTCGGACTCTTCAAAGGACTTCATTGACCTACCAGGCGTGTATCAACGGAATGTTCTCGCGCCCGTGGGGACCGTAAACGGCGCGTTGACTTGACAGACATCTATGGACGGCCCAGTCCGTCAATCTGTTCCACCCCGAAGCTCATCTCCCAAGGCACGTACTCCTTGTCGAGCTGTTTCAGCTCATGGTAGACGGCGGTGCTCAACTCAAGGGCAATGGAGTCGAGTTGATCTACGGTATAGTTGCGAACAAGAGGATGATGGCTCAAGACGACTCTGCCGGTCAGCTTCTTCCCGGAAGTAAACTCGACAAACTCGAGTGTCGCTCTGATCAGAGACCTTTGACAGATCTGATTGGCACATACGACGTGGTCGAAAACCTGAACGAGGAGGCAGAACTTGTAGAAAGTGCCGTAATGTCCACCGCGAGGATCGAGGTTCCTGCTGCGAAAGCATTCAGTGACGGCTTCGTGAGCCCGGTTTCCGCACCGGCAGAAGCATGGGAGGAACCAATTACGACTAAGAGAAGCTTTCAAAGACATGATTGTGATCGTGTTGCGAACATGAGGACTGAGGGCTTGGTTATTGTACGCTGTAGAGTGGACGGATGGATGTGGTATAAGTGCACGTGGTGTCGTAGTCCTGGCCATCCTTGACACCGAAGAATGCCGAAGGTTTATATTGGCACCAACTTACAGGTTATTGTCGCTTGTTACTCACTCACCTATTAGCTTATATATAAAAAGCAAGCCATTCACACAGGATTACCCTTTCTTCTGTCTAACAAGTCCAGTTGTGTTGTTATTCACTGACCTCGTTTGTGTTAGAAGGTAGGCACATGGCCACAACAACACAGAGTTTTCAGTCAAATAGAAAGCTCGTGGCTTGGACCTGCAGTTCACTTATTTATTCATCCTCCAAGAGTATTACTTGCAGCATATAACATTTCAATAAACAGCCTCCACGTAGACACATCTATTTCTGATCCCGATTTACCAGATCGGGGTACTTGTCTGATTTATAAACTTGCGATAGGTGAAGGAGATGCCTCAGACAATCCGGATTTATCTTGTATGCGCACATGTCGGGAAGGTATTGATTAGAAGTATTTTCATGATTTGCTTTTGTCATTGGTATCAATTATACATTGAGCACTGCTGGCTCCTATTTAAGAAAAGCGAGACAGATAAGTCAATGCTTCTAATGGTCCGATAATCATACAAAGTAAATAACAGCCCCAAAACTATTCTCTATGCGAGAATTAAACCTCATCATCCCTATCCATTGAACGCCTCATCAGCGACGCCGCGCTGTTTGTCTGATTCCGCATCTCTGCCGGGTATCTTTTTGGAAGTAAATGTAACATAATCAATCGAAATCATGATCTAGGGCAATGTTCCCCAAGCTCTAGCCATCTCGCCCTAGTAAACGCATGCGATTTTTCGGCGGAGGACCGACTCTCCAAACATGATCGAATGGTCGAATCGTGTGTTGAGGAAGAAGAGAGCCCTCTTCTATGAGCAGTCCATTGCGCCCACTTCTTCATCTCCAAGCACCATGATGATGAACATGAGGCTCGCCCCGCAGACCCCAAGCCGGCGGGGGCCC